>JAHRHZ010000141.1:48045-100555 GCA_024137785.1 Ginglymostoma cirratum | reverse complement strand
CAGACCCCTACACCTCTCCCTATCTTTGATAACTCCTCCAGTCCTTATACCTCTTCCTATCTCTGTAAACTCCTCCAGTCCCTACACCCCTCCTTATCCCTGTAACACCCTCCTTATCTACACCCCCTCCCTATCTCTGTAACCTTCTCCAGCCCCTACACCATTCCCTATTTCTGTAACCTCCTCCAGACCCTACACCCACTCGTTACCTCTGTAACCTCCTCCAGCCCCTACACCCTCCCATCTCTGTAACCTTCTCCTGCCCTCACACCACTCCCTATCTTTGTAACTTCCTCCAGCCTAATACACCCACCATCTCTGTAATCTATCCAGTTTCCTGCCAAATTCCAAAGACGTGCAGGTGAGGTGGATTGGCCATGGGAAATTGCCTATCGTGTGGAGGAATGAACGGTCTAAGTGGGCTAGTGACGGGAAATGTAGGTTTACAGGGATGGGTCTGAGTAGGATATGCTTCGGTGTGGGCTGGATGGGCTGAATAGCCTGCTTCTACAATGTAGTGCATCAATGATGTCTCCTTACCTCTGTAACATCCTACACCACTCCCTATCTCTAAAACCTTCTCCCGCCCAGTGAGGCCACTTTTGGAAAGCTGCATGTAATTCTGACCGCCCTGCTATAGGAAGAGTGTTATTAATATTTACAAGGGGATGTTGCTGGGATCAGAGGGTTTCAGTTTTAAGGAGAAGCTGGGTAGGTTTGGACTGCGTTCCCTGGATTGTCTTTTTCCCATGGTAGGAAAGTCCAAAACTAGAGGATATAAGTTTAAGGTGAAAGGGGAAAGATCTAAAAAGGGCCTGAGGGGCAACTTTTTCAGACAGAGGGTGGTGTATATATGGAATGAGCTGCCAGAGGAAGTGTTAGAGGTGGATACAACATTTCAAAGACATTTGGACAGGTACATGAATAAGAAAGGTTTAGGAGGTTATAGGCAGGCACATGGGACCAGTTCTGTTAAGGATACCTGGTCAGCATAGAACCATTAGACCGAAGGACCTGTTTCCATGCTGTATGATTCTATGACTCTATGTACAATCATCCCTATCTCTGAATGTCCTCCAACCCATTCAATTCTATGCTCCTTTGGCATCAGCCCGTACCACACTTTTGCTGTCTAAAAACAATCTTGGTCCTTATCAATGACTGTGCCTTCAACTGCCTGGGTCCTGCCATGTGGAATTTATTCCCTAAACCTTTCTGACTTGCCACATCCCTGAAATAACTCCACACAGGCTGATGTTCCTTCCTCAAGTTAACCTATTATTTACACGTGCATAGCACTTGACACTAGTCCAGTTCACTCAGAGCCAGCTTTCAGAGTGAACAGAACCTCTGTCACTCCTGTTTATGTCTGACAGCCAGGGCTCCCTGATTGGCCCAGGTTAGCAGTCAGGGCTTCTTGATTGGCCCAGGTTAACAGCTAGGGTTCCCTGATTGGACCAGATTAGGGAACTCCTATTCTATGAGGTCCATCAGTCTGACCTCATTACAATCACTGTACTCTCCTTCCTCATAACTCTCCTAAAATGTTCCTCTTTCACTAAGCCCTTTCCTCACCTAAAACTGATCAATAAAAATGCTTTTGTGCTATCAAAGGGCTACCTGCAAGACCAGCATTTGTTGCCCTAGCTGCCCTTGTGCTGAGAGATTTGCTGGGGCCTTTTTTGGGGGAGGTTAAGAGTCAGTGAGGTTTGTTGCAGATCTGGTGTTACATGTCACCCATTCCAAGCCAATGTGTCAGATTTCATTCCCTCAACGTAACTGATGAACAGAAACCCACACAAAGCTGACTCATGAGTGGAAGTGGTCTGTGGAAAGGGGTGGGGGATTGTAGCATCTGACTCTCTGCCACCTCCTATGGGTATGTCATGCCCGGATGCCCATGGAGAGGGCACACGCACTGTCCGTAGGCACAGATTTCGAGACTGATGGGCACCACAGGGGTTGGCGTGCAGTATCACCATGCCATGTCGATCAGTTTTGTTTCAGCATTTGATTTGGTTTTTTCATTACAGAGCACCACCAGGGGGTGATTCATGTTTCCCAAAAAGGACCAAGAATGGCACAAACCTGCTCTCTCATGGGAGTGGTGAAGGTGAGTATAACTGATACTTTTCAGGGGAAGATCGATGATGAAATAATACAAGATAGAGAAGGAATACAGACAGGGTAGGTGATGGCCTAACGGCTGTTAATCCCAAGACTCAGGTAATGATCTGGGGATCTAGCTTCAAATCCCACTGAGAAACGTGGTGGAATTTGAATTCAATAAAAATCTGGAATTAAGAGTCTAATGAGAACCATAAGTCCATTGCGAATTGTCAGGAAAAATCCATTTGGGTCACCAATGCCATTTAGGAAAGGAAATCTGCCCTCTTGTCTGGACTACACGTGACTCTAGACCCACAGCAACATTAACTCTTGACTGCCCTCTGGGCAATAAATGGATGTCTTCACCCAATGAAAAAAAGTCTTCACAAAGTGTCCAATCATTGGGTGGCAAATATCTTGTAAACCTCCTCTTTGGTGTGGCAGGGTGGTTTAGTGGTTCGCACTGCTGCCTCACAGGACCAGGGACTCGGGTTCGATTCCACCCTCGGGTTCGATTCCACCCTCGGGTGACTGTCTGTGTGGAGTTTGCACATTCTCCCCGTGTCTGCGCGGGTTTGCGCCCCCAGCCCAAAGGTGCGTATGTTAGGTGGGGAGTTAGCCATGGGGAATGCAAGATTACAGGGATAGGGTAGGGTGTGGATCTGGGTGGGATGTTCTTTGCAAGGACAGCGTGGACCCAATAGGCCGAGTGACCTGCTTCCACACTTTAGGGATTCTATATTCTATGAAAGGATCTGGGAGGTGCAGCAGGCAGTGAGGAACTCAAATGATCTTCGTAGAGAGTACAGGAACAGGGATGTCTTGCTGCAATTGTAAGGGGGTATTATGAGTGGGACCCAATGTAAACTGTCAACTCAAGATTAATGGAAGATGAGGACACTGTTTGGTACCCTAAGTCTGGTCGTTTGCAAAAAAATAAAGAGACAAAATTTCACAGTTGTTTTCTCACTTCCATAACCTGAGTGTGCATTACATTCAATAAAGTACTTCAGACACGCAGTTACAACTATTAATCCAGAAAACACTAGAGTTAATTTGCACATAGCAATCTTCCTAAAATGGCAATTGAAAATTTGGAATAACATGAGCCTTTCCTTCGACAATTTGTTCTTAAGTGGAAGAACAATGTATGGCCTCAAGTTTTATTTGTAATTCTACATTAATTCTAACTCTGTGTGTCGGTGCGGAGACATGGTTTAGTTTCAATTTAGATTTGTTTTGTGAGCAGTGGTGGGTGTTGGTTAGCACCTACATTTTTAAGGAGAGCATACATTGAGGTGAACAGTTCAGCACGTTAGGAAAGACCAACTGAAGAAAGAAAGCAAATACTGGGTGTCCAGTATCACAGAACTGGCCAGAAGGTCAGGCAGTGTTTGCAGGTTCGGTCAGAGCAAAATAATGCTGCTAAACCCGTGTGTTTGCTCTGAGAGTGCTGAGAAGTCAGTAGGGAGAAAAATCCAGAAAGGAACCACAGCCATACCATCTGAGCAAGGAGCTTTAAGGTAGAGATGGATGACTTTGCTCTGAGGTTTACATATCCAAAAGTTTAATGTGGAGGGTAAAACAACAGAATATTTATGACTGATAATTGCAATAAGATTGTTTTGGATCACTCTTGTCTAGTCTAATATAATTAGTGTTCTGCTATTTTTCATTTTGAATTTAATACAAACTTCATGTCCTTTCATTGAAAAGATATGGCAGCTTCTTCTGAGCGTGTTCAGTGACTGGCATCCACGGTAAATTAATAAAGCTGGTGATCTATCAAATCAGGTCTCCTTCTGGGATCTGACATGTCCAAATAAATGTCAGCTGGGATCAGAATAGTTTTTTTTGCTTTTCGTGGAGTCTCTCGTAGTCTGTTTTTTTTTTGACGTATCTTTCTGGTTCAGGTTGAGCAGAAACAAATCAATAAAAATAAAACCTTCAACTCAATGTTTCACTGAAAACTTGATCAATTGCAAAGATTTATGATGTAGCTATAAATGGAACAAAACAAATAAGGTGACTTGGTGCTCTGCTGAGAGACGCAGATTAGCTTTCCTAGTATAGAAACGGAGCAAACACATTAACTCGAGGGGAAAAGTCTGGAAAATGTTAACTGCACACCAGACTGGTGTGAACCAATATTATTCACCATTCGTCACTGGAATCAGTGATAAGGCATGCTTTCTCGGAAAGGCTGAATGGTTCTTTTGCCTCCAGTTCCCCAAAAGCTGCTAATTCCTCATTGGTAAAAAGAACCTGTAGTGATTGTAATGAGGTCAGCCAAGTGGATCTCATAGAATAGGGGTTCCCTGATTAACGCTGTTAGTCTGATCCAATCAGGGAGTCCTGACTGTTAGTCTTGGTCCAATCAGGGAGCCCTGGCTGTTAACCTGATCCATTCAGGGATCCCTGGCTGTTAACCTTGGTCCAATCAGGGAGCCCTGGCTGACAGATGTAAACAGGAGTGTCAGAGATTCTGCTCACTCTGAGAGCTGGCTCTGAGGCAGCTGGACCAGCGTTATTTCCAACACGCACAAATAAAGGGTGACCTGGTGACAGGATACCGCCTCTGTGGAGTTATTTCAACGTCCTACTGTCGATCATAGAATCATAGATTACAGAAGATGTCCTTTAGCCCATTGAGCCTGTATCGCCAAAAATATTGACACCAGTCTCACTTTTCCCCACTAGGCCATCACCTTTAAATGTTATGACATTTTAAGTTAACAAGGCGTGGGGCCGGATGAACACAGCAGGCCAAGCAGCATCAGAGGAGCAGGAAAACTTGATGTTTCGGGCCTAGACCCTTCATCAGAAATGGGGGAGGGGAAGAGGGTTCTGAAATAAATAGGGAGAGAGGGGGAGGCGGATAGAGGATGGATAGAGGAGAGGATAGGTGGAGAGGAGGCAGACAAGTCAAAGAGGCGGGGATGGAGCCAGTAAAGGTGAGCGTAGGCAGGGAGATAGGGAGGAGATAGGTCAGGACAGGTCAAGGGGGGCGGGATGAAGTTAGTAGATAGGAGATGGGGATGCGGCTTGAGGTGGGAGGAGGGGATAGGTGAGAGGAAGAACAGGTTAGGGAGGTGGAGATGAGCTGGGCTGGTTTTGGGATGCGGTTGGGGGAGGGGAGATTTTGAAGCTTGTGAAATCCACATTGATACCATTGGGCTGCAGGGTTCCCAGGCTGAATATGATTTGCTGTTCCTGCAGCCTTCGGGTGGCATCACTGTGGCATTGCAGGAGGCCCAGGATGGACATGTTGTCTGAGGAATGGGACGGGGAGTTGAAATGGTTCGCGACTGGGAGGTGCAGTTGTTTAGTGCAAACTGAGCGCAGGTGTTCCGCAAAGCGGTCCCCAAGCGTCCGCTTGGTTTCCCCGATGTAGAGGAAGGCACAACGGGTACAGCGGATGCAGTATACCACATTGGCAGATGTGCAGGTGAACATGTGCTTGATGTGGAAAGTCTTCTTGGGGCCTGGGATTGGTGTGAGGGAGGAGGTGTGGGGGCAGGTGTAGCACTCCCTGCTGTTGCAGGGAAAAGTGCTGGGTGTGGTGGGACTGGAGGGGAGTGTGGAGCGGACAAGGGAGTCACGGAGAGAATAGTCCCTCCGGAAAGCAGACAAGGGTGGGGAGGGAAAAATGTCTTTGGTGGTGGGGTCGGATTGCAGATGGCGGAAGTGTCAAAGGATGATGCGTTGGATCTGGAGGTTGGTGGGGTGGTACATGAGGACAAGGGGGATTCTTTTTTGGTTATTATTGCGGGGACGGGGTGTGAGGGATGAGTTTCGGGAAATGCGGGAGACACAGTCGAGGGCGTTCTCGACCACTGTGGGGGGGAAGTTGCGGTCCTTGAAGAATGAGGACATCTGAGATGTACGGGAGTGGAATGCCTCATCCTGGGAGCACATGCGGTGGAGGCGAAGGAATTGGGACTCGGGGATGGCATTTTGCAGGAAGGTGGGTGGGAGGAGGTATATTCTAGTTAGCTGTGGGAGTTGGTGGGCTTGAAATGGATATCGGTTTCTAGGTGGTTACCCGAGATGGAGACAGAGAGGTCCAGGAAGGAGAGAGAAGTGTTTGAGATGGTCCAGGTGAACTTAAGGTTGGGGTGGAAGGAGTATGTGAAGTGGATGAACTGTTCGAGCTCCTCATGGGAGCACGAGGCGGCGCCGATACAGTCATCAATGTAACTGAGGAAGAGGTGGGGTTTTGGGCCAGTGTAGGTCCAGAAGAGGGATTGTTCTACGTAACCTACAAAGAGGCAGGCATAACTAAGCGTTGACTCAAGTACTTTTTAAAGATTGTGAGGTTTTCATGCCTCAACTACCCTTCTAGGCAGTGCATTCCATCTTCCCTCCCCCCTCTGAGTTGAAATGGTTTTCCTCAAATCCCCTCTAAACCTGCTATGTTTCGCTTTAAAAATTATGGTGTCCCACCTTGTTATTTTACCCTTCAACTATACTGTTTCCCATCCATCCTGCCCATGCCTTGCACACCTCTATCAGGTCCACTCTCAGCCTTCTCTGATCTAAAGAAAACAACCCGTGCTTATCCAGCCTTTCTTCATGTCTGAAATACCTTATCCCACGTAATGTCCAGGTGTATCTCCTCTGAACCCTCTCCATTCCAATCACATTCTTCCTATAGCGCTGTGACCAGAGATGCACACAATGCCCCACCTGCAGCCTCACCAAAGTCCTGTACAGCTCCAACATGACCTCCCTGCTCTTATAATCTGTGTCACAGCTGATAAAGGCAAGTGTATCACGTACCTTCCTAAATACTAGGGTGGCGATCATTTACCAAAGTGCCTGTTCATCAGATACTACCCTAACCTAGTGAGTGTCAGTGTATGTAAGAACAATGCATGCTGTTCAGTGATAGGATTTACGATCAGGGATCACTCCACCAGGTGGGTTAGCTCATTGTGCTAGAAAGTGAATCAAACCGATGGCAAAAGTGTGGGCACGATTCCCACATTGGATAAGGTTACTGTGCGGGTCCTACTTTCTCAACTGAACTCATTGCCTGAGGCATGGTGACCCTCAGGTTAAAACTCACCCAATGTTATACAGTGATAGACCTGTCCCCACCAGTACTGTACCCCAGCGTTATCCACTGATGGACCTTCCCCACAAGTGCCGTAGCTCAGTGTTATACACTGATGGCCATGTCCTCACCAGTGCTGTACCCCAGTGTTACACAGTGACAAAACTGTCCCAACCAGTACTGTACCCCAGTGTTATACAGTCACAGACCTGTCCCCACTGGTACTGTACCCCAGTGTTATACAGTCACAGACCTGTCCCCACCGGTACTGTACCCCAGTGTTATACAGTCACAGACCTGTCCCCACCAGTACTGCACCCCAGTGTTATACAGTGACAGACCTGTCCCCACCGGTACCGTACCCCAGTGTTATACAGTGACAGACCTGTCCCCACTGGTACTGTATCCCAGTGTTGTACAGTGACAGACCTGTCCCCCACCGGCACTGTACCCCAGTGTTATACAGTGACAGATGTGTTCCCACCGGTACTGTACCCCAGTGTTATACAGTGACAGATGTGTTCCCACCGGTACTGTACCCCAGTGTTATACAGTGACAGATGTGTTCCCACCAGTACTGTGCCCCAGTGTTATACACCGATAGCCCTCTCCCCACTACTACTGTTACCCTGTGTTATACAGTGACAAACCTGTCCCCAGCAGTACTGTACCCTGTGTTATACAGTGACAGACCTGTCCTCACCACTTCGATACCCAATGTCATATATTGCAAATGTTTTTAAAGCTAAGGTAGATTTTTTTTGAACGATAAAGGAATTAAGGGATACGGTGAGAACGTGGGTAAGCGGATCTGAGTCCAGGAAAAGATCAGCCATGATCTTGTTGAATGGCGGAACAGGCTCGAAGGGCCGGAAGGCCTACTCCTGCTCCTAGTTCTTATGTTCTTATGTCATACAGTGTCTGGTATCCGTGGAATTGCATTTGCTCCCTTTTTTAACAAGTTTTTGCAGAAATGCATATCACATCTCAGTCCACTTTATGCTTAAAGAAAGATTTATTCCAATGTATATTCTAACACAGATACAAACAGAAATCATGTTGATCAGTAACACATGTCTTCAAAAAAGTGAGTTTATATTGGTTATTTATCAGCGTTTAAATTATACTTAATAATTGTCAAATCAAAGGTTTTCGAATTATAATTAACTGCGATCAGGGATATTTTCTAGTTGTCAATGCATTCCTGGACTGTACAAATGTCCCAGTGGATACAATTTCTCATATTTACCACATTGTCACGCTTGCTCCTGGAACCTGCTTCTGAATCTCCTCCCTGTCTGAGGTCAACAAACCCAGCTTCTCTGAGCTAGACGTTGCCGGGGATGGAGGATTTGAGTTATGAGGAGGTGCTGCTGGATAGGCTAGAACTTTCTTCACTGGAGTGTAGGAGGTTGAGAGATGATTTTATAGAGGTTTAGAAAATCATGAGGGGTGTAGATAAGGCAGATAATGTAGATAATGGCAGGTGCCTTTTCCCCGGGGTGGGGGATTTCAAGACTAGGGGGACACATTTTTAAGGTGAGTGGAGAAAGATTTAAAAAAGATATGGGAGACAATTTTTTTTAACACAGAGAGTGATTCATGAGTGGAATGAACTTCCAGAGGAAATGGTGAATGCGGGTATAGTTACAATATTTAAAAATCATGGGGATAAGCACATGAATGAGAAATGGTTGGAGGGATACAGGCCAAGTGCAGGCTGCTGGGACGAGTTTATTTTGGGATTATGGTCAGCATGGACTGATTGGACCAAAAGGTCTGTTTCTGTGCTGTATGACTCTCTGAGTTAACCAGCTCCTGAACACTGGGGGACAAATGACACAATTTGGGGATTAAAGGACATTTACTCTGTCGACCAGCCATTGCTTTATCCAACAGCTTTGCTTGATAGATAAGGCTCTTACAATCAAAGGGCAATCTTCAAACTGATACTATTTTTATTTATATAACACAAGAGGAATGAGGACTCAACAGCTCGACACAAATAGACTTTGTCCTTTCGCTCTTCAAATATGCAAAACAGGAGATCATTTCTGGGTTTCACTGAAAGTTTGGAAATTAGAGAGATCCTTAATCTTGTCTACGCTTCACCTTATTGGGTTAAATCTTCAGTAAGCTTCATTTATTTCTCCCTGCAGTATGTTCCCTCATTACAAAACAACTTGCATTGTGTAGCGCCTTCGTCCTGGAGGCACCCTACGGGATCATCATGCAGAGTCTGATAGTGAGCTCTCGACCCTTTGACGTGGGATTAATCACAGCTGATTTTTCAAACAGCGCGCATGTTTAAGTTGGGCTGAATGGCTTGTTTGTGTGCTGTACGTTTTTACCATTCTACGCTTTTATTAAAAAAAAGCCTTCGCAACTACAGATCCTGGTTCCTAAACCTGTTTAAAATTTGGAGCCATAAACTTGTATCATCAGAGTGTTCTGAAGAAGGGTCGCTGGACTAGAAATGTTGTCTCTGCACAAATGCTGCCAGACCTGCTGAGTTTCTCTAGCAATTTCTGTTTTTCTGTTCAGATCTGTAGTATCTGCAGTTCTTTGTTTTAAATTTGTATCAAGTTCTTCACTGCTGGAACAACAAACCACCTCGCAGAAATAAAACATATCAAGGAATTAATAATGAAAACGTTTTAAAAAATGGGAAGTTCGTAACTAATATCTGCTGAGAAATAAGAAAATAGCAAGACTTAAAAGATCAAGTGTGAGCAATCTGCAAAGTCATAGAGTCATGCAGCACGGAACTGGAGCCTTCATTCTAAACAGTCCATACCGACTATAACCCCAAACTAAGCTGCCTGCTCCTGGAACATATCCCTCCAAACCTTTCCTATTCTGTACATATCCAAATGCCTTTTGAACTTTGTAGGTGAACCCACATCCACCACTTCCTATGGAAGTTCATTTCACACAAGTGTGTAAAAAAGGTTGCCCCTCACGTTGTTTTTAAACCTTTCTCCTCTCACCTTAAAGATACGCCCCCTCATTTTGAAATCCCCCACCCTAGGGAAAAGATGATGTGGAGGTGCCGGGGTGGACTCCAAACCAAAACACAAACTGATTTGAAACTAAATCTCACACCTAATATGACCCCAAATGTCACCTCTCTGTTACACTGATAAAACCTTTAGCTTTCTCTGGACAGAGACTTGAAAGGAATTCAGTGATTTATATTTACATATCAATCAATTAAAACCTTCTAACTGATTAAAGATTTAACAGCATCTTAGGTTTGTTTAATACATCCTTGTCAGTGATGTGAGTCTTTGATCTTTTACTGATAACTTCTGTGTCTGATACCACCTCTTTCACTGACACCTGAAGGAGGAGCAAGGCTTTGAAAGCTTGTGCTTTCAAATAAACTTGTTGGTCTATAGCTTGGTGTCATGTAATTCTGAGCTAGAGAAAAGACACCTGCCATTCACCCTATCTATACCCCCTCATGATTTTATAAACCTCCATAAGGTCACTCCTCAAGCTCCAATGCTCCTGTGAAAAATGTCCCAGCCTATCCAGCCTCTCCTTATATTTCAAATGCTCCATTCCCAGTAACACACTGGGAAATCTTTTCCAACCCTCCCCAGCTTAATACTACCCTTCCTGTGACAGGGCGTCCAGAACGGGACACAATACTCCAGAAGAGGCCTCATCAATGCCCTGTACAACTTCAACGGATAACGTCCCAACTCCCACACTCAAAGTTCTGAGCAATGAAGGCAAGTGACCCAAATGCACTCTTAATCAAGCCGACATTTTAAGAACCTCTATAGAGGAAGCTCTTAATCTACGCACTTATTAAGATTTTGCAAATCCGACACTGCTGTTCAAGAATGGAGAGAGAGAAACACAAAAACAGGAAACGACAGGTCTGTTAGCTTGACATCAGCCGGCAGGAAGCTGCTGGAACGTATTATACATAAAGCTCTTGATAATGCACTTTCATATTTTATGAAATTCCGAAATGTATTTGATAATGTCATAGCATAATCAGGCACAGAAAAAGTGGTTTAACAAACAGGATATAGTTTTTGATAAAAATTCCAGATAAAGCTCTGAGGAACAGAGGGATCTTGGGGTTGCTTGACCAGAGATTCCTGAAGGACCGGTTAATAGGGTGGATTTTAGGGTCTGAGGGGTGCTTGCCTTTATCAGTCGACCCATAGATCATAAGAGTAGGGAGGTTATGCTGGAGCTGTACAGTACTCTGGTTAGGCCAAAGTTGGGGTACTGTGTGCAGTTCTGGTCTGCACACCATAGGAAGGATGTGATTGCACTGGACGGGGCGCAGAGGAGGTTCACCAGGATGTTGCTTGGGATGGAGCTTTTCAGCAATGACTTTAGGCTGGATAAGCTCGGGTTTTTTTTTAGAGCAGAGAAGGCTGAGGGGTGTCCTGAACGAAAGTAGCCATTCCCTTTAGTCAAAAGGTCGAGAACATTTTAAAAGTGAAAGCAGGAGGTTTAGACAGAGTTGAGGTAAATCTTTTTCACACAGAGGGTGCTGGGGCTCTGGAATGTATGGCATGGGAAGGCAGTTGAGGCAGGAAACCTCACAATGTTTAAAAAAATGCTTGGAGGAGCATTCAAAATGTCATAATATTCACCGGTGTGTTATAGAAATGTGGGACTAGTGTAGATCATAGAATCCCTACAGTGTGGAAACAGGGTCTTCGGCCCAACATGTCCACACTGACCCTAAGAGCATCCTACCCAGACCCATCCCCCTATAACCCACCTAATCTACACACCCCTGAACGCTACAGGCAATTTAGCATAGCCAACCCACCTAGCCTGCATATCTTTGGACTGTGGGAGGAAACCCACACAGACACAGGGAGAATGTGTAAATTCCACACAGACAGTTGCCTGAGGGTGGACCTGGCTTCCTGGTGCTGTGAGGCAGCAGTGCTAACCACTGAGCCACCGTCAAATAGCTTTGACAATCATATTCATTAGCAAGTGATTGCTGACGAGTGCATTTTTGGCAGTATAGATTCAATGGGTCGAATGGCCTCTCTGTACTGTACAATTCTATGAAATTCATTGAAGATTTTTCAATGACGTAACTAAGTGAATAGTAAAGGGGATTCAATTGGATATCGTATATAAGGATTTCCAAAATGTTTTTAATAAGGTGTCGCACCAAACCTCAGTACGCAAAGTAACATTGTCATGGAGTTGGATAATTTCATGGAAGTTTTTAATGGGAAATAGAGAGAAGGGTTGAATGGAGAATTTTTTTTAAGTTGGCAGGCTATCGCTAATGCATTGTCTGATAAGCCTCTCCTATTTATAAATGTGTTACAGGAAGATAAAAGCAAGGCAGCACAAAATTACAGTAAAAATAGGGACTTGTTACTTGGAAAGTGCGCATCGAGGGATGGAACAAAAACAAAAGACTCGCACTAAAATGTGATCCAGAAAGTCAAATTGGCAATCCTTTCTTTCAAGGTGGGTAGAATTGAAACATTTCCAACGCAGGGTCGATTTTGGAGACAGTGCGTGTAAGTGCTTGCCATAGAGTGGTTGTGGGCTTGTGGGTCACCATGTTTTCTTGCAGAATACACTGTTGACGAGGTGGTAGGTCTCTTCTAATTAGAGACCCGCCATCTCATCAATAACATATTCACAAGGATTAAATTCACTAGGGAAGAAGAAAGCAACAATCAACTTCCGTTTCTGGATGTTAAAGTTGAGCGTATGACCAATGGGGAGTTCCAAACCTTGGTATATAATAAAAAACATACGAAACAGATCCTTAACTTCCACAGCACACCACAATGTCCACAAACAAAGCTGCATTAGGGCACTATTTAAATGGGCCAGGACACACTGCAGCAATCCGGAACTACACAGGCAAGAGGAAGAGTACCTGTACAAAATCCTCTACAAACGGATATCCCCACAATTTCATCCGCAGATGCCAACTAAACAGACAACAGGAGGACACAGTACGCCCTAACACATCGGCCACACTGCCCTACGTCAAGAACGTATCAGAACTGACAACAAGACTCCTGAGACCACTAGGAGTCATGGCGGCCCACAGGCCCACAGCCACTCAACGACAAACACTTACAAGGATTAAAGACCCCATTCCCACAACATGCAGAACGAGCCTGGTTTACAAAATACCATGCAACGACTGCCACAAACATTACATCAGACAGACAGGAAGGAAACTAGCCATCAGAATACATGAACATCAACTAGCAACGAAACAGCACAATGAACTGTCCTTAACGTCAGTACACTCAGACAGTGAAGGCCATCAGTTTAACTGGGACAAGGTAACCATAAGTAGCCCAAGCCCAAAATAGACACGCACAAAAATTCCTAGAGGCAGGGTCTCCACCCATAATGCAATCAACAAACACATAGAATTGGACCCCATATACAAACCTATACAGATCAAAACCAGAAATGATACAACTCACCATAACGGACATGACAGTATAAATTCCAAGCAGAGCAGAATAACATCACTTCCTCGGAGGCTTCGCTGATGATGTCACCTAGCATGGTGACAAAACGTCTGGACAAAAACAAGCCAGCTCGGTGAGCAACTCAGCAAGCTCACTCACAACCTGAGCTAGAGATCTTTGCCAAAACTTTAAATTTTTGATGAATTTCTATAGTGCATCTTGTAGATAGTACACCCAGCTGCTACGGAACATCAGTGATGGAGGGAGTGGGATGCTTGTGGATGTGGTGCCAATCAGGCAGGGGTTGCTTTGTCCTGGATGGTGTCGAGCTTCTTGAGTGTTGTTGGGGCTGCACCCATCCAGGCAAGTGGGGACTATTCCATCACACTCCTGACTTGTGCCTTGTAGGTGGTGGGCAGGGCTTTGAGGAGTCAGGGGCTACTTGCTGCAGGATAAGTAACCTGCAACCTGCTCTTGTGGTCATTGTGTTTATGTGGTGAATCCATTTGTATTTCTGATCAATGGTGATCCCCAGGACATTGACAGTAAAGGATTCAGTGACAGTAACACGATTGAATAGCAACTGGTGGTGGTTAGATTGTCTTTCAATGGGAATTGTTCACAGCCTGGCATTTGTGTGCCACAAATATTACTTGCCACTCATCAGCCCAAGCCTGGATATTGTCTAGATCTTGTTGCATTTGAACATGTACTGCTTCAATATTGAGGAGTCGCAAATAGAGGTGAACATTCTGTAATCATCGGTAAATATCCCCACTTCTGTCCTTGTGATTGAGGGAAGGTCATTGATGAAGCAGCTGAAGATGGTTGGGCCTAGGACATGACCCTGAGGAACTCCTGCAGAGATGTCCTGGAGCTGAGATGACTGACCTCTAACAATCACAACCATCTTCGTTTGTGGCAGGCATGACTCCAACTAGCAGAGATTTGTCCCCCATAAACACTATTGATTCCAGCTAGGGCTCCTGATGCCATACTCAGTTGAATGCAGCTTTGATGTCAAGGGCTGTCAACATCCAAATGAGGCCACGATGGATCATCCACTCAGTGCTTCTGACTGAAGATTGCTGCGAATGCTTCAGCCTTATCTTTTGCCCTGATGTGCTGGGATCTTCGATCATTGAGGATTGGGATATTTGTGAAGCCTCCTCCTCCAGTGAGTTGTTTAATTGTCCACCAGCATTCATGACTGGATGTGGCAGGACTGCAGAGCTTAGATCAGATCCGTTGGTTGTGGGGTCGCGTAGCTCTGTCTGTCACTTGCTGCTTATGCTGCTTGAATTGGAAATAGTCCCGTTTGGTCACCTCATCATCTTCATCTTCAGGTGTGTCTGGTGCTGCTCCTGGCATGCCCTCCTGCACTCTCCATTGATCTCCTGGCTTGATGGTAATGGTTGAGTAGGGGATAAGCTGGGCCATGAGGTTACAGATTGTGCTGGAGTACAGTTCTGCTGCTGTTGATGGCTCACAGTGTCTCATGGATGCCCAGTCTTGAGTTGTTAGATCGATTCGAAGCCGTGTCCCACTTAACACAGTGATATTACCACACGACACGATGGGGGCTATTCTCACTTCGTCTCCACAAGGACAGTGTGAGTGTCACAATACTGTCATGGACAGATGCATCCTCAGCTGGCAGATTGGTGAGGATGAGGTCAAGTATGATTTTCCCCTCTTGTTGGTTCCCTCACCCAGTCTAGCAACTATGGGCCCAACCAGCCCGATCAGTAGTACTGCTGCTGGTGGTGGACATTGAAATCGCCCACCCAGAGTACATTTTGCACCATTTCCACTCTCAGCGCTTCCTCCAAATCTTGTTCAACATAGAGGAGTTGGAGTAGGCCATTCAGCCCTTCAAGCCTGTTCTGGTATTCTGTATGACAGTGGCTCATCATCCAATCAATCTTTTGTTCCTGCTTTCTCTCCATATACTTTGAACCCTTTAGCCACAAGAACTAGATCTAACTCCTTCCCAAAACATTTAATGTTTTGGTCTCAACTGCTTTCCATGATAGAGAATTCCACAGGCTCACCCACTCTCTGGGTGAAGAAATTTCTCCTCGTCTCAATCCTAAATGGTCTGCCCCGTATCTTCAAATTGTGTCACCCCTGTTTGTGACCTCTCCAATCATCAAGAATATCTCTTCTACATTTACGCTGCATAGTCCAGCTAGAATTTGACAGGTTTTTATGATAACCATGCCCCGCCCTCGCTACGTATTCTTCTAAACACCAATGAATATGTACCTAACTGACCCAGTCCTTTTTCCTACGTCTGTCCTGCCATCCCAGGAACCAGTCTTGCAAATGTTTGCAGCATTTCCCTGGACAGCCATCCAGAACACATGGGGGTCTAACTCAAGAAGGAACGATTAAGCCTCAGGCTAAACAGTTGATCATTCAGAATGGAGACAAGGAGAAATATCATCAGTTTTTGAATCTCCAAGCCCAGGAGGTTGCGGTATCGGATTTAGAGTCATAGAGTCATAGAGGTGTACAGCATGGAACAGTCTCTTTGGTCCAACTTGTCCATGCAGACCAGATATCTTAAATTAGTCTAGTCCCATTTGCCAGCATTTGGCTCAAATCCCTCTACACCCTTTATATCCACGTACCCATCCAGATGCCTTTTAAATGTTGTAATTGTACCGGCCTCCACCACTTCCACTGGCAGCTCATTCCATACACACACCACCCTCTGTGAGAAAATGTTGGTCCTTAGGTCCCTCTTAAATCTTTCCCCCCTCACCTTAAACCTATGGCCTCTGGTTTTCGCCTCACCCACCCTGGGATAAAGACCTTGTCTATTCACCCTATCCATGCGCCTCATGATTTTAAAAACCTCTACAAGGTCACCCCTCAGCCTCCGACGCTCCAGGGAAAATAGTCCCGGCCGATTCAATCTCTCCCTGTAGCTCAAACCCTCCAACCCTGGCAACATCCTTGTGAATCTTTTCTGAACCCTTTCAAGTTTAACAACATCCTTCCTATAGCTGGAAGTTCAACCAGAGTTGAACGCAAAATTCCAAAAGTGGCCTAACGAATGCTCTGTATAGCAGTAACATGATCTCCCAACTCCTATACTCAATGCCCTGACCCACAAAAGCAAGTATACCAAACATCTCCTTCACTACAGAATTCACCTGTGACTTCACTTTCAAGGAACTATGAGCCTGCATCCCAAGGCCTCTTTATAGATTTATTTAATATTGTCACTTGGACCTAGGTACAGTGAAAATAGGATAATGCCGCCATGTTCTGCTGCCATCTTGGATCGCAGAATAAATTACTGCAGAAATTGCATACATGTGAAATGCAGAATAAATTAATACTACATTGACACGACTAAAACTGAAACTGCTTCAAAGGTTCGCCTTTCCCTCTCCATAGATTTCACCGTCCCTGCTCCTCCAGTCACCATCGTCTGACATTGTCCCTGGGGTCCTGGCAACGTGCTCCTTTACCGCCACCAATGGCCACTGAATTATGCGTCCCCCGCCACCGAGCTGTGCGGGTCCCGTCGCCTCCTCCAATGCTGGAT
This sequence comes from Ginglymostoma cirratum, assembly GCA_024137785.1. NCBI lineage: Eukaryota > Metazoa > Chordata > Chondrichthyes > Orectolobiformes > Ginglymostomatidae > Ginglymostoma > Ginglymostoma cirratum. Next base: position 83,379 of record JAHRHZ010000141.1, on the reverse strand, counting down.
ATCGACCAACAGGGGGCTCCTGGTTCTGAGGTGACCAACAGGGCAATGGGATGTCTTCCAAAGCCTCCACCCAAGACTGAGCGGGAATTGGAGATACATGGGAACCTGGGCTCCCTTGGGAGGAGGTCCCAAGGCGGCCAAAACACGAAAGAGAAACAGCGAGCTGGGAAGACAACAATGAAGCAGACGTGGCAGAACCCACTGTGTGAGCCGTGAGTAGCCGAGCGCCACAAATCCCGCCATCTTGGAAGTCGGAGGCTTCAGCTTTGAGTATATTTAAAATCTGGATTAGCAAATCTACCATCTGTAGAATCCTTACAGTGTAGAAATGGCCCATTTGACCCAACAAGCCCACACTGAACTTCCAAAGGGCATCCCACTCAAACTCACCCCTCCACCCGACTCCTGTAACCCTGCATTTCCCCACAGCTAATCCACCTAACCTACACAATCCCTGGACACTATGGGACCATTCTGCATGACCAATCTACCAAACCTGTGCATCTTTGGACTGTGAGAGGAAACTGGAGCGCACTCACACAGACACGGCGAGAATGTGCAAACTCCATACAGACAGTCACCTGAGGTTGGAATCGAATGTGGGTCTCTAGCACTGTGAGGCAGCAGTGCTAACCACTGAGCCACCGTGCCACCCCCAAAACTCAGGGGATGGATTGGGAAGTGGGGGTAGGGAAGCAGCCAGGAAAATCAGATTGAGGACGAAGATCAAGAGCTATCAGAGGTCATAGTAAGGATTGTGTTGTTCTGAACACTGTTGCCATCTCTCTCTCTCTCTCTCTCTCTCTGTCAATCATTCAGTATAAATAGAAACTTGCGGATGAGGTGAGCTTCCTGGTTTTGTGTGCCAGTCTGTTTCTCAGAAAGAATAAATCGTTCCAGAGGGTCTAAGGCAAGCGATAAGTGTCTCAGAAGCGAAGTAAATGGAGCATTCAAATTGTGGTACGTGTGTGCTGCAGGATCCAGCGAATGGATTTACTGATTTGGCCAGCCTCGGCCAAAAATAACTGATGTGGGTACATTCGAGTTCACATGCATTGTTCAAATGCCTTTCTCTTCCTGTTACACTTCCTCTCATGTGTTGCCTGTGAGTGAAGGCTGACGGGTCCAGCAGCAGGTTATCCCAGGAACAGCCTGAGGCACTGAGACTAGCCAAAGCAGAAAGGCAGCACCACGAGTATTGACAGTCGATTTCCAGCTTGCCAAATATGACCACCAGCTGCTCGAATTTTAAGGGATGCGCCCACTCATAACTGAAAACCAAGTTTCTCTATAACACTGTGAGATATTGGAGGCTGTATTTGGGGAGGGGAGAGTGGGGCACACGCTCAGAGTGGCTGTGGAAATATATTGCAAGTAGAGATTGATAGATTGATCAAATGAATTTGATACACATGGCTTTATTGGTCAGTGCATTGATTATAGGAGTAGGGAAGTCACATGGAGGCTGTGCAGGACATTGGTTAGGCCACTTTTGGAATATTGCATTCTAGTCTCCCTGCTATAGGAAAGGTGTTGTTAAACTTGAAAGGGTTCAGGAAAAATTTACAAGAATGTTGCCTGGGTTGGAGGTTTGAGCTATAGGGTGAGGCTGAAAGTTCCGGGGCTATTTTCTCTGATACGTTGGAGGCTGAGTAGTGACCTTATAGAGGTTAACAAAATCATAAGGGGCACGGGTAGCGTGCATAGCCAAGATCTTTCTCCCAGCGTAGAGGACTCCAAAACCAGCGGGCATAGATTTAAAATGAGGAGGCAAAGATAGAAAACGGACATATGGGGCAACTTTCTCATGCAGAGGGTGGTGCATGTATGGAATGATTCGCTAGAGGAACTGGTGGAGGCTGGTACAATTACAACATTTACAGGGCATCTGGATGAATATATGAATAGGAAGGGTTTAGAGGGTAAGATATCTGGTTGGCATGGATGCAAATGATCCGAAGGGTCTGTTGTTGTGTTCTATGTCTCGTGACAAATGATGTATTTGTTGCATTCCAGATGAGAGGCCAGCCTGTCCCTTTAAGAGACATGGCCTCTGTGTCAGTCTTTCCATGTACTGCAGTCAGTGTTGTCAGTCATATATATGAATAATTTACTGACAGATACAATGAGGTTATGCGAGGAAGCAAAAATCTAGCGGATGCAGAACAAAGTGGCAAAGTCTTAAGTAGTTCACTTTGAAAGAAAGAATAGAGAAACAGAGAATTGCTGAGTGAGGAATGATGCCTAATTCTCACGTGCAAAAGGATCTAGATATTCTCATGTATGAGTCACAACAGGTCAGTACACGGGTACGACTCGTAGTGAGGAAGTCAAGTGGGGTGTTGTCCTTAATTACAAAGGGAACTGAGCATAGAATCATCAGGTTGTACAACTTGGTAACAGACCCTTTGGTCCAACTCATCCGTTCCCGCCATATATCCTAAATTAATCTAGTCCCATTTTCCAGGATTTGACCCATGTCCCTCTAAACCCTTCCTATTCATAAACAAATTCAGATGCCTTTTAAATGTTGTAATTGTACCAGCCTCCACCACTTCCTCTGGCAGCTCATTCCACACATGCACCACCCTCTGCGTGAAAAAGTTGACCCTTAGGTCCCTTTTAAACCTTTGCCCTCTCACCTTAAACCTTTGCCCTCTAGCTCTGGACTCCCCCACCCTGGGGAAAAAGACCTTGGCTATTCACCCTATCCATGCCCCTCATGATTTTATAAACCTCTATAAGGTCAACTCTTAGCCTCTGACGCTCCAGGGAAAATAACCCCAGACTATTCATCCTCTCCCTATAGCTCAAGCCCTCCAACCCCGGCAACATCCTTGCAAATTTCGTCTGAACCCTTTCAAATTTCAAAATATCTTTCCTAGAGGAGAAAGGAGTATATGCTAAAAAAAAAAGCGGCTCTCAGGAAGGTTCAATGGACCTGAGATGCTAACTTTGGTTTCTGTCCACAAATGCTGCCAGGCATCGTGAGCTATTCTAGCAATTTCTATTTTGTTGTGGATTTTATGCTTCTGTCCTACAGGGCTTTGAAGCGGCCACATCTCAAAAGTTATGTGTAGTTTTGGTCTCCTTTCTTAAGAAAGGATGTTCAAGGTGCTTCAGAGAAGATTTAGAGTCTTTAGAACAGAAAAGGCTCTTTGGCCCATCAACCCTCTGCAGGTCAAAAACAGGCATTGAAATATTTATAGGAATAGTACCTGGAAAAGAATTGACTGGAAACATTGGACAAACTGCACTGGCTATAACTATGGTTCAGAAGAATAAAAGTTGATTGAAATGAAGCTTATGAGATTGTAAAAGCTCTGGACTTGGAGAGGATGTTTCCTTTCGAAGGTGAGTTCAGAACTTGGTGGGTGGGGGATGCTTCAGAGATAAATAAGGTTTTCTTTCTCTCTCAAAAGGGTTGTGCCATTTGGAACTCTCTGCCCTGGAGATCGCTAGGTGTTTTGTGAGACACAGGAATCAAGGGTTGGCAGGGATCAATGGGGAGGTGGAATTCGTAACACAAACAGATCAGCCGTGATTTTCCCGAATGGCAGAGCAAGCTTGAGGCGTTGAATAGCCTAATCTGATCCTAATGCTCTCATACAAATGTGTTTAGCAACATTAATAAAGATAGAAGCAAGACTATGTGTGTAAATTTAGAGTACTGGATTCCTAGAACCAGGGCTACATGCTGGGAGGGGCACAAAATAAGGTTCAGATAACTGCTTCAGAGGCTGCAAAGGATATAATGTTCAGAGTTATGTATTTCAAAGAATTTTTGAAACTTTTCTTGGAAAGTGGATGTTGTTGGCTGGGCCAGCATTTATTGCGCCATCCCTAGTTGCCCCCTTGAAAAGTTGGTGGTGAGCTGCCTTCTTGAACCGCTGCAACTACATACTGGAGGTAGACCCACAAATCCCTTAGGGACGGAATTCCAGGATTTTGATCCAACAACACTGAAGGAATGGCAATATATTTTTCAAGTCAGGGCGGCTCAGTGGTTAGCACTGCTGCCTCACAACGCCAGGTACCTGAGTTCGATTCCATCCTCGGGTGACTGTGTGTGAAGAGTATGCATGTTCTCCCTGTGTCTGTGTGGGTTTCCTCCGGGTGCTCCAGTTTCCTCCCACAGTCCAAAGATGTGCAAATTAGGTGGATCGGCCGTGCTAAATTGCCCATAGTGTTCAGGGATGTGCAGATTAGGTGTGTTTATAGGGGGTTGGGTCTGGGTGGAATGCTCTGAGGGTCAGTGTGGACTTGTTGGGCTGAAGGGCCTGTTTCCACACTGTAGGGATTCTGTGATTCTAAGTCAGGATAGTGAGTGGCTTGGAGGGGAAACTGCAGGGGATGGTGTTCCCACATATCTGCTGCACTTTCTTTGATGAAATTCTACAGTGCATCTTTCAGAAAGTATAAACTGCTGCTGTTGAGGGAGTGGACGCTTGTGAACGCAATGCCGATCAAGCGGGCTGCTTTATCTTGAATGGTGTTGAACTTCTTGAGTGTTGCTGGAGCAGCACCAATCCAGGGTAAGTGCGGAGTATTCCATCTCACTCCTGACGTGTGCTTTATATTACAGATGGTGGGCAGGCTACAGAAATATATATAAATTCTTTATGAAAGCCCATCAGACACACAGAAAACCCATACGCCACGAGTCCAACATCAAAAATCCAAAATAAATAGAAGTAAAATATAAATCAATCACACATCTTAAATCATATCACCTTTGTTGGAACTTAGAGCCATAGACTCGGAGATATATACAACACCGAAACAGCCCCTTCGGTCCAACTTGTCATGACAACCAGATATTCTAAATAAATTTAGTCCCATTTGCCAGTATTTGGCCCATATCCCTCTGAACACTTCCTATTCATGTACCCATCCAGATGCCTTTTAAATGTTATCATTGTACCAGCCTCCACTGCTTCCTCTGGCAGCTCATTCCACACAAGCACCACCTTCTGTGTGAAAAAGTTGCCCTGGGTCCCTTTTATATCTTTTCCTTCTCACCTTAAACCTTTTCCCTCTAGTTTTGGACTCCCCCACCCTGGGGAAAAGACCTTGTCTATTCCCTATCCATCCACCTCATGACTTTATGAACATCTATAAGGTCACCTCTCCGCCTCTGATGCTCCAGGGAAAATAGCCCCTGCCCATTCAGCCTCTCCCTGTAGCTCAAACACTCCAACTCTGGCAACATCCTTGTAAATCTTTTCCTGAACCCTTTCAAGTTTCACAAAATCCTTCCTAAAGCAGGGTGACCAGAATTGCACACAGTATTCCAAAAGTGGCCTAACCAATGTCCTGTACAGCCGCAACATGACTTCCCAACACCTATACTCAAAGCACTGACCAATAAAGGCAAGCGTACCAAATGCCTTCTTCACTATCCTATCTACCCACAACTCCACTTTCAAGCAAATATGAAACTCCAATGTTTCTTTGTTCAGCAACAATCCCTAGGCCCTTACCATTAAGTGTATCAGTCCTGCCCTGATTTACCATTCCAAAATGCCACACTTCACATCTATCTAAATCAAACTCCATCTGCAACTCCTCAACCCATTGGCCCATCTGTTCAAAGTCCTGTTGTACTCTGAGGTAACCATCTTCACTGTCCACGTCACTTCCAATTTTGGTGTCATCTGCAATGTAATGAAATATATCCCCTATGCCCACATCCAAATCATTTGCATAAATGACGTAAAGCAATGGATCTAGCACCGATCCCTATGACACACACACTGGTCACAGGCCTCCAATCTGAAAAGCAACCTTCCACCACCACCATCTGTCTACTACCTTCGAGCCAGTTCTGTATTAAAATGGCTAGTTCTCCCTGTATTCCATGTAATCTAACCTTGCTAACCAGTCTACAATGAGGAACCTTGTCGAACACCTAACTGAAGTTCATACAGATCCCATCTATCGCTTTACCCTCATCAATCCTATTTGTTACTTCTTCAAATAGCTCAGTGGTTAGCACTGCTGCCTCACAGCGCCAGGGACCAGGATTGGCACTAAATGCACTTCCTCCACCCGCGACGCTCAGTAGCAGCAGTGTGTACCATCCGCAATATGCACTGCAGAACTTCATCAAGGCTCCTCAGACAACACCTTCAAACCCACAATCACTATCCATCTAGAAGGACAGGGGTAGCAGATACATGGAAACTCCAACCTCTGTGAGTTCCCCTCCAAGCCACTCACTATCCTGACTTGCAAGTATATCGCCATTCCTCCAGTGTCTCTGGATTGAGAGCTCTCATTTTTAAGCTTGTTTGATGCAAAATCTTTAAGGCAAATGTAATCTTATGTGGCTTAGTGCTCAATTTTGTCTGGTGTATGTACGAAGCAAACTGCCGGAGGCGGGTACAACATTTAAAAGACTTCTGGATGGGTAGATGAAGAGGAAGAGTTTAGAGGGATATGGGCCAAATGCTGGCAAATGGTACTCGATCAGTTTAGGATATCTTGTTGGGTTGAGTTGGCCTGAAAGGTCTGTTTCTGTGATGTATAACTCTGCGACTCTACGACCTCCACGACTTAACTATATCAATGTTACACCTTTTGGAAAAGCAATGGATGTTATTTTCTGAAGGAAACACTCCGTTTGTAACTGTAAGGTGACACACTTCTGTGGCCAAAATACAATGAAGTGAGAGTCGAAGGAACCGGTGGGAGGGAAAGCCCAACCGCACCACAAGCCCTGGATGCTGGGAACTTGTAGACTAATCGGGGCTGGCATGGTCAAAAATGGGAGCGAAGGTTTCAGTGGGAGGGAGAGAGAGAGAGAGAGACACAGGGGAGGTGGAAAAGTGATTGTGGAGACTGCTAGTGATGGGCAAAATGAGTGGTCGGTCAGAAAAATATCTTAAATTGCAGCCAAGTTCGCCAGGCTAATGAAGCCAATTTCCTGCAAAGATGATACTGCAGATAAAGAGGCCTGCTTTAATTACATCAGAATGACTCAGCGTTGGAGGAACTATAGTTTCCTGGTTGGTATTTATGCTTCGTGATGAAAGGAACACTGACAAAAACGGAAGCTTTTTCATCCCATTTTCTATTCTTAATTCTATCCTACATGCAGTGTGAGCACATGCCTGTTTTGAAATAAAGCCCTGACCACATTTTCCAATACTGAGGGTTCATACACTGTAATAAGGCCTCTCTCACTGTGCCTCCTCACAGAAAAGTCTGAAACAGAACCTCTCGTACCTTATGTATTTGTGGCAAAACTGGTGACGCAGCAACTGTGGGCCCAATGGCAAGAGACTGTGCTGGAACCCGGTAGCTTTAACTTTGGTCGGCACAGCACAGGACTCAAAATGGTGGTGGCATCGATGGCGCCTCTGATGTCAGGGCCGGTTTAAATGATTAAATACCGAAAGAACCGCGAATGCTGTGAACCAGGAACAAAAACAGAAGTTGCTGGAAAAGCTCAGCAGGTCTGGCAGCATCTGTGAAGAAAAAAACCAGAGTTGTTCTGAGGAAGGACCTGAAACGTTAACTCTGATTTCCTCTCCACAGGTGCTGGCAGTCCTGCTGAGCTTTTCCAGCAGCTTCTGTTTTTGTTCTGGTTCAAATGATCACATGTTTGCATTCATTCAGGAAGGCTGGGGACTCAGATACTTCGAGACACTCTGAGATGACGTTGGCGTTGGTGAGGTGGGTGAGTGACAGAGATTTTAACATTGCGGGTGGGCCCAGCAGAGAGTGACGGAGATTTTAATGTTGGGTGGGCCCAAGGGCGAGTGACGGAGATTTTAACGTGGTGGGGGGGGGATGCCCAGCAGGGAGTGACAGTGATTTTAACGTTGGGGGTGGGGCCCAGAGCAGGCAGCATTGGTGAGCCTGGATCAGTTCTCGTGGCGGACTGTGGTGAAGGTGATTTGGATATTTCCTTTTCATTTTGTTTCTGTTTCCTTAATTTCAGTTCTTGTTTTTAACTCTAACTGCCGCTTTTTAGGTTGGTGCTGGAGAGTGGCGGCGCGGCACACTTTTCACCGTGCTCTTGAGCTTGGGTACACATGACAATAAAATCTACTGGAATAAAATCTGCCCTAATGTAGAGAATATGAGCAAGAGTAGACCTTGAAGCCTGTTCTCCATTCAATATAATCATGGCTGATCCTCAACTTCAATGACCAATTCTCACGTTCTACCTATCTCCCTTGCTATCCTTAATATCTAAAAAATTTACCAATGTCTTTCTTGAACATTCTCCCTAGATCTAGCCCTTTAGAATTTTGTGCGTTTTAATCGCATCACCTCTCATCTTCTAAAAACTCTAGTGAATACAGTCCCATCAAACCAATCTCTCCAAACAGCACAGTCTTGCCACAGTCTAGTGAGCTCACACCACACTCCTTCTCTGATCTTTGAGATCCAGGATGTGAATCCACACTACATCGGTGTAATGTGGAGTTCTTAATGCATTCCTCACCATTAATCGTTTCAGACACCTATACTGTTATGGAAAGCAAATCTTCCCATAAAATCAGCCATAACTCACTGCCAAGTAAATATTATTCTACAGATAAATCCTTTGATTGTGCTCCGTATTCCAAACCAATGTCCTGCATAGCAGCAATATGACCTCTATACTCAATGCACTGACCAATGAAGCCAAGTGATAGTGTCTTCACCTCTGAGCTAAGAAGCTTGGGTTCAAGTTTCACCTGCTCCAGAGACATATAACAGCAAGCCTGAGTAGTTTGACTCAAAATATCTAACAAATGGGGTGTAGTTAATTATAACAGTGCAGGGGGGGAGGTTTAGCGTGAATTTGAGGAAAAACCATCGTGTCTGGAGGGTGATGGGAGTGTGGAATGTATTCCCTGTGAGTTTAGTAGAGACGGGAAACTCACAATTTTTAAAAAGCACTCGATAAGTCATACATTCAGTGCTTCCCTTGGCAAGGATTCCAAAAACCGGGGCAGGGAGGATATAGAGTCAAGCGAGGTGGCAGAAAGGTTAGAGGGGATGTGAGAAAAAATACCTTTGTCATGCGGAGGGTAACAGATTTTTGGAATTTGCTGCCTGAGTTGTTGGTGGAGGCAGAGACCCTGAGCTCTGGTTCTGCATCCTAACCCTGGGATACAGGTAAATGGGATTAGAAAAGGCGTCTGGGTCAGCATGGACAAGATTGGCCGAACAGCCTACTTTTGTGCTAAATTATTCCTATGGTTCTAAGGCTAAGTGCTGGAAAGTGGCATTAACGTAGACTCGATGGGCCTCTTCGTTTCAGGTATCGGAAACCCCCCACATCCGGCCTTGCATCTGAGAAGTAGGTGAGGCTGCAGTGCAGGGTCATTGGGCCCATCATGTGCTTGCCAGCTCTTTGAAAGATTGATCCCAGTTGTTGGTGCCCAGGCCTATTCTCCCCTCCAAGATAACAAGGTGTAGATCTGGATGAACACAGCAGGCCAAGCAGCATCATAGGAGCAGGAAAGCTTGATGTTTCGGGCCTAGACCCTTCTAGGCCTGAAACGTCAAGCTTTACTGCTCCTATGATGCTGCTTGGCCTGCTGCGTTCATCCAGCTCTACACCTTGTTATCTCGGATTCTCCAGCATCTGCAGTTCCTACTATCTCTATTCTCCCCTCCATTCAGTTTTGCTCTCAAGCGTGTATCTCAACGCCCTTTTTGATAGCTATCTGCACACACCAGATCATCGCAACTCACTGCAGAGAAAGAAATTCTTGTGCGACCACAATTTCCTTTGCCAATTGCAGTGGGTTCATGTCAAGCCTTTTGCCACTTGAGATGTTTTCTCCAATGAAAAACCCTTCAAAGTTATCCAATTGTCTTTTCACTTTCCCTGGTTTCAGGAATGATTTGGCTGAGCTTATAAAATCATAGAATGCTTACAATGCGGAAGCAGGCCATTCGGTCCACTCTGCGCCTTCCAAACAGCAAACTACCTGGACCCATGCCTCCCCGCCCCCTACCATAACCCAACATTTCCCATGGCTAATCCATCTAACCTGCACATCCCTGGGTATTGTGGGCAATTGTAAATGGCCAATCTACCTAAACTGCACATCTTTGGACTGTGGGAGGAAACCGGAGCACACTCACGCAGACACGGGGAGAACGCACAAACTCTACACAGACATTTGCCCGAGGGTGAAATCAAACCCAGAGTGCTATGAGGCAACAGTGCTAACCACTGTGCCACCCTTGTTTAGCCTGAGATCCTCTTGTGCTCAATGCCTCTAATTATAACATATAGTTCATCTGTTCTAATGCTACAGGCATCTCCTGTGCACTCACAACAACAACAACCTGCATTTATATGGCTCCGCTCACAGAGCCATCTCTTGGACACGCCCGAGAGAAATGTCGTGGGCCCTTCCGAGCTTCAGGCTAGCATGGTAAGTGTCCTTCATTTGGCTTGAATGGCAGGGAGGAAGACTGTAGCACAGTGGTAATCTCACTGGCCTCACACTCCATGATGCTCTGCCTAACCCTTTGAGCAGTGTGGGTTCATAACCCCACCAATGGCATCAAACGGAATTTATACTTCATTAGTAAAGCTTACCACAGTAAACGTGGCTGTCAGTTGTTAAGGGGCGTGAGGTGGGAAGAAAACACAAAAAGTGCCTTCCAGTCGCGAGCCATTTCAACTCCCCCTCCCATTCCTCAGACGACATGTCCATCCTGGGCCTCCTGCAATGCCACAGTGATGCCACCCGAAGGCTGCAGGAACAGAAAATCATATTCAGCCTGGGAACCCTGCAGCCCAACGGTATCAATGTGGATTTCACAAGCTTCAAAATCTCCCCTCCCCCAACCGCATCCCAAAACCAGCCCAGCTCATCCCCCCCTCCCCAACCTGTTCTTTCTCCCACCTATCCCCACCTCCCACCACAAGCCCCACTCCCATCTCCTGCCTACTAACCTCATTCCGCCCCCTTGACCTGTCCATCCTCCCTGGACTGACCTATCTCCTCCCTACCTCTCCACCTACACTCACCTTTACTGGCTCCATCTCCGCCTCTTTGACCTGTCTGCCTCCTCTCCTCTATCCATCTTCTATCCGCCTCCCCCTCTCTCCCTATTTATTTCAGGATCCCCTTCCCCTCCCCCATTTCTGATGAAGGGTCTAGGCCCGAAACCTCAGCCTTCCTGCTCCTCTAATGCTGCTTGGCCTGCTGTGTTCATCCAGCTCCACACTTTGTCATCTCTTGCTTCATCAATGTTGAAGTTTAGGGAAGGAAATCAGTCCATCCTTGCCTAACCTGGACTACAGGTGACTCCAGACCCGCACAGCCATGTGATTGAATTCTACTTGCTCTATTAACCAACCACTAACTCCAAGGAAATTAGGGACAGGCAACAAATAATGGATGAATGCCCACATCCCATGAGCAAATATTTTTGTTTTAAATAAGGTCACATTAATTACCTCTACTGATGCCTTGCTGCCTGTACATTTCAGCCTGTTAATTTGACATCTACGACGGATAAGCTGGAATTTCCTGCCACTATGTGTGAGGAAGACTGAGCTCATTGTTTTTCTAAATTCATTTCCCAGTTTCCGGCTCTGCTCCCTGCCAATGCAGTCTGAGATTAAGCAAGCCTCCTGAGCAATCTCGTTTGAAATCTGGAGGGAGCTTCTGAACACACGTCCGCAACATGGCTAGAACTTCCGTGACACAGTCCGGTCTGGCCCCCGGTCTCATCTGATCCATGCTTTGTTCCAGGCTACCCCGGAGCCTTCTCTCCCACTCTCTGTAAAATGCCACATCTTTGCTGGCATGACGTTCCGCTCACTAGTCGATCAGTCAACTGGGCACTGGCCTCACTAATCTCCATCACCCAAGCAAAAGCAATTTGGGTTGAAATTTTTCATCCTCATTTTCAAATCCCTCCTGGCCTCACTTCCACCACCCACCCCCCCTTCCCCTGTCTATTTGTGGCGAGATGATGGCCTAGTGGTATTGCTGGGATATTAATCCAGTGATAGAGGTATTGTGCTGTAGACACAGGTTTAAATCCCCCCTTAAATTCAAAAGAATCTGGAATTAAGACCATGAAACAATAAAAACCAGCAGAACTGCAGATGCTGTAAATCAGGAGCAAAAACAAAGTTGCTGGAAAAGCTCGGCAGGTCTGGCAGCATCTGTGAAGGAGAAAACAGTTAATGTTTCTGATCCAGTGACCCTTCTTCACCAGACCCGAAACATAAACTCTGTTTTCTCCTTCACAGATGCTGCCAAACCTGCTGAGCTTTTCCAGCAACTTTGTTTTTGACCATGAAACAATTGCTGGGGGATAAAACCCGTTTGGTTCACTTGTGTCCTTTAGGGAAGGAAACTGTCATCCATGTTTGGTCTGGGCCTACACATGCCTCCAGACCCACTGCAATGAAGCTGGCTCCTAACTACCCTCAATGCAATAAATGCTGGCCTAACCAAAGACACCCACATCCCAGGAATGAATTAAAGAAATAAAATTCATCTCCAGCCTCACAAATGTCTGAAATCCTCCACTTCAGACATTTTGTGCATCTTCCATTTTGACTCCACATTGTTTGTGGCTGCATATTCATGTGTTCAGGCCCCATCCCCGTGATCTGGAATGAAACTTGCTTTGCCCCTTTGAAAAAAACTCCTTAAAACCTACCTATTTGCTTTGCGTCTTTAGTTGTCTGACTCAATATGTCCTCATGGTGCCTTTCTCGGTTTTACAAAGTAGCTGTCAAGCGTCGTTCTTTTTATTCTCTCATGGGACATGGGCATAGCTGGCTGTACCGATATTTAATGCCCGCCCATTATTGTCCCTTGAGTAGGTGGTGGTGAGCTGCCTTCTTGAACCGCTGGAATCCATTTAGTGTAGGGACACCCACAATCCTGCTGAGGGATTTTGACCCAGTGTCAGCGGAGGAACAACGATATATTTCCAAGTCTGGATGGTGAGTGGCTTGGAGGGGAGCTTGCAGGAGGTGGTTCTCCCATGTATCTGCTCCCCTTGTCCTTCTAGAAGGAAGTGGTTGTAGATTTGGGAGATGCTGTCTAAGGAGAATGAGTAAATTTGGGCGGCACGGTGGCTCAGTGGTTAGCACTGCTGCCTCACAGTGCCAGAGACCCCTGGTTCAATTCCAGCCTCAGGCAACTGTCTGTGTGGAGTTTGCACATTCTCCCTGTGTCTGTGTGGGCTTCCTCTGGGTGTTCTGGTTTCTTCCCATAGTCCAAAGATGTGCAGGTTAGGTGGATTGGCCATGCTGAATTACCCATAGTGCCCAGGGATGTTTAGGTTAGGTGGATTAGACATGGGAACCACAGGGATAGGGGAATGGGTCTGGGTGAGATGTTGTTCGGAGGGGCGGTATGGACTTGTTGGGCTGAATGGCCTGTTTCCACACTGTGAGGATTCTATGAAGTTCTGCTGTGCATCTTGTAGATGGCAAACACTGCTGATAATGAACATCAGTGTGGAGGTAGTGCCTGTTTGAGGATGTGGTGCCAATCAAGCGGGCTGCTTTATTTTGGATGGCTTCGACTGTTGTTGGAGCTGTACCCATCCAGGCAAACGGGGAGTATTCCATCACACTCCTGACTTGATCCTTGTGAATGGTGGACAGGCTTTGGGGAGTCAGGACATGAGTTACTCACGGCAGAAATCCTAGCCTCTGACCCATTGTTGTACCCACAGTATATATTCCAGTTGAGTTTCTGATCAATTCTGATGCAGACAGAGGGGGCTTTAGTGATGGCAATGCTACTGAATGTCAAGGGGCAATAGTTAGATTCTCTCTTGATGGAGACAGCAGTAGCCTGGTACTTGTGTGGCATGAATGTCACTTGCAAAATCTCACCACGCTGAAGGCATTACCTGATGGAATTTGTTGTTGGTGAAACATTGGCAATTGGTCAAAGGCTGACGACCAACCTAGTAACAAGTCCTAGCTTCACTCAAATTGACCGAGGGAAGGTGAGGCACCAGGCAGGTTGGACAGTCAACAGCCAGAGCCAGTTGGCAAGGAGATGCTGGAGGCTCCAACTCAACCAGAGGTTAGCAAGCCAAGGGTGACCCCGCACCCCTCAGTCTGCCCAACCTTCCCTCTGCACTTAATTTCTTAACTGCCCTTCATTTGCACTTAAAGAGCCTGCAGAAGGGCTGCAAGGTAGCTCAATGGTTAGCACTGCAGTTTTGCGGTGCCAAGGACCTAGGTTCAATTCCACCCTTAGGCAGCTGCCTGTGTGGAGTTTACACATCCTCCCTGTGCTTCCATGGACTCCCTCTGGATGCTCTGGTTTCCTCCCATAGTGCAGGTTAGATGGATTGACCATGCTTAAAATTGCCCTGTAGTGAACATGAATGTGCAGGCTAAAGTGGAGCAGCCATGGGAAATATAGTGAAGGGGGAGCAGGTCTGGGTGGGATGCTTTTCAGAGGGTTGGTGTGGACTCAATGGGCTGAATAGCCTGCTTCTACAAGGGATTCTCAGAGCTGTGAGGAACATGTGGATAGATTGGGATTGTTTTCCTTGGAACAGCAAAGATTGAGAGAGAACCTGAGAGAGGTGCCCAAAGTTATGAGGGCCATTGACAGGGTAGACAGAAAGGCACTTTTCCCATTAGTAGAGGGGTCAATAACCAGAGGGCATAGATTTAAGGTAGGACATGGATGGATTAGAGGAGAGCTGAGGGGGATATTTTTAACTTTGAGGTTGTTAGGAGTATGGAACTCATTGACTCAGAGGATGGCTAAGTTAGAAACTCCCTCATAAGATTGAAGCCACAGCCTCCAAGAGGCAAAAGATGGAGAATGGGATTCACGATACACTGCAGCAGATGCCCCTTCGGCCCATCAAACCTGGACTGGCAAAACTGCTCTAAATTTACACACGTCTCACTTTCCCATACTTGGCCCACAGCTTTGAATGTTATGTCATTTCAAATGCTTTTTTAAAAGGTTGTGAGGTTTTCTGCCTCAACAACCCTCCCAATTGTGGTGGCTCAGTGGTTAACACTGCTGCCTCACAGCACCAGGGACCCAGGTTTGAATCTACCCTTGGGCGACTGAAGTATGGAGTTTGCACGTTCTCCCCTTATCTGCATGGATTTCCTCCCATGGTCCAAAGGTGTGCAGGAAAGGTGAAATTGGCCTTGCTAAATTGCCTATAGTGCCCAGGGACGTGTCAGATAGGTAGATTAGTCAGGAGAAATACAGGGTAGGGAGGTGAGTCTGGGTGGGGTGCTCTTTGCAGGGTTCGTGTGGACTTTTGGCTGAATGGCTTGCTAACACATACAGGGATTCTATGAATCAGTTCATTCCAGAATCCCCCAACCATCCTCTGGATGGAAAAACATTTCCTCAAATCAACTCTAAACCCCCGCCTTTCACTTTAAAATTATGCCCCTCCCCTCAACTAAGTGCAACAACTTCCTTCTGTCCACCCTATCCCTGTCCCCCCATAGCCTTACACACCTCTATCCGGACCCCTCTCAGCCTTCTCTGCTCCAAAGAAAACATGCTGAATTTATACAGCCTTTCGGAGCGATGAGGGCATGTTGCAGCTGTACAAAACTCTGGTGTGGCCGCATTTGGAGTATTACATACAGTTCTGGTCACCGCATTATAGGAAGGATGTGGAAGCATTGGAAAGGGTGCAGAGGAGATTTACCAGGATGTTGCCTGGTATGGAGGGAAGGTCTTATGAGGAAAGGCTGAGGGACTCGAGGCTGTTTTCGTTAGAGAGAAGAAGGTTAAGAGGTGGCTTAATAGAGACATACAAGATGATCAGAGGATTAGATAGGGTGGACAGTGAGAGCCTTTTTCCTCGGATGGTGACGGCTAGCACGAGGGGACATAGCTTTAAATTGAGGGGTGATAGATATAGGACAGATGTCAGAGGTAGGTTCTTTACTCAGAGAGTAGTAAGGGCGTGGAATGCCCTTACAGTAGTAGACTCGCCAACTTTAAGGGCATTTAAATGGTCATTGGATAAACATATGGATGATAATGGAATAGTGTAGATTAGATGGGCTTCAGATTGGTTTCACAGGTCGGCGCAACATCGAGGGCCGAAGGGCCTGTGCTGCGCTGTAATGTTCTATGTTCTATGTT
Source organism: Ginglymostoma cirratum (assembly GCA_024137785.1). Lineage (NCBI taxonomy): Eukaryota > Metazoa > Chordata > Chondrichthyes > Orectolobiformes > Ginglymostomatidae > Ginglymostoma > Ginglymostoma cirratum. The sequence continues at coordinate 67,288 of JAHRHZ010000141.1, read as the reverse complement.
CTATCCTCATCGTTGAAATGTTCCAACCCAGGCAACATCTGGTGAATCTCCTCTGCAACCCTTCCAGTGTAATCATACCCTTCCTATAGTGTGGTGACCCATCTGTACACAGTACTTCAGCTGTGGCCTAATCAAAGTCCTGTCCATAAACTGGAGATAATAGGAACTGCAGATGCTGGAGAATCTGAGATAACAAGGTGTAGAGCTGGATGAACACAGCAGGCTAAGCAGCATCAGAGAAGCAGGAAAGCTGACGTTTCGGGTAGGGACCAGTCCATAACCTTCCTGCTCTTATATTCTATGCCACAAGTGATGAAGGCATAGCTTCATAATGACTCAATTCACCTGGCATGCCACCTTCAGGATCTGTAGGCAAACACCTCAAGATTAGTGCAGTCGGGACTTTTAACAGGTTACGGATGTGATGGATCGAATGACCTCTTTTGTGTTTTCAATGTCTACGTGTCAGAGCCAGCTGTGCCAACCCAGTAATGACCAGGACTAGCTCACCGCCAACGCTCGCCTCAAGAGCAGACTGGCATGAATGTTGATAATGCACCCAAACGCCATCTTTAAGCCTTAGGCTTTCCAATCACGTATAATCACGGGACCACACGTTGTTTATAAGTCGCACTGTACACGTAGCTCAATTCTAAACTCCATGCTGCTGTTTGGATGGGTATGAAGTTTACAATTCTGGCAAGTGTATTGTGTGAAATAAACAGAGACAGGACACAGCTGTGCTGCCAGGTAAACTTAGCTTTGCCAAAGCTGTTAAACAGAGAGAGAGAGTAAAGATGTTTCTTTCTTCCCCTCGAGCACTCGATAAGCTAAGTGACCCCTAATTACCAGCTCTATTTTTAGTCTCCATCCCTTTTTAAACAAAGGCATTACGCTGGCAGCAGCTTTCTAATTGGGCATTTTCCAGAACCGAAGGGTTCTTGGACCTGAGCCATTTGCATTTTTTCTCACATCATCTGATTGTCTTGATTCCCTGCCTATCTTCACTGACAATGTCGAACAGAGGGAGACAGAGAAACTGAGGAATGGGGAAGAGGAGAGATTGAGAGAGAGCAAGCCAGAAGAGAGAGATAGAGAGACAGACAGACAGACAGGCAGACAGACTGAGAGAAAGCCAGGAGAGGAAGAAAGAGTCAGAGAGACAGAGAGAAAGAGAGGGGGCCAAGAAAGAGAGAGGACCAGGAGAAAGAAAGTGAGAGAAATACAGGGAGAGAGAGAGAGAGAGAGAGAGAGAGAGAAAGAGAGAGGGGGCCAAGAGAGGAAGAAAGAGTGAGTGAGTGAAAGAGAGAGAGAGAGAGAGATGGGCCAGGAGAGCAAGAGACAGTGAGGGACTGAGCCAGGAGAGGGAGATAGAGTGAGTGACGGGGGTGTGGGGGGTTGGTGGTGGTGCAAGAGAGGGACAGAGAGAAAGGGGGAGGAAGGGAGCCAGGGGAGAGTAAGAGAGAGAAAGAGCCAACAGAGAGAGAGAGAGAGAGAGAGGGAGCCAGGAGAGAAAAAGAGTGTGAGAGAGAAAGTGAGTGACAGAGAGAAAGAGGGGCAGGAGGGAGGGAGTAAGACAGACAGAGGGAGAGAGAGTGAGAGAGAGGGAGAGATAGAATGCCAGGAGGGAGACACCCAGGAGAGAAGGGTACCAGAAGAGGGGGAGAGAGAGGCAGGAGAGAAAGAGAGAAGAAAAGAGGAACAGAAAGTGAGAGAGCCAGCTGCAACAGAGAGAGAAAGAACCAGCGAGAGAGAGAGAGGGACCCAGGAGACGGAGAGAGAGAAAAGGACCCTTATGTCCTGGGGAATAGAACACTGTGAGTCAATGTCATGTTACAGTTATGCAAAGCTCTGGCTAGACCGCAGCTGGAGACTGTGGGCAGTTCTCTACACCCTGCCTAAGGTGGGGAATTCTAATTCTGGAGAGAGTTAGATTTAGTTAAAATGATACCTGTACTGGGCTCAAATGACTCTGAGAAGTTCAATACAACTGGTTGCATTTCCAGGAACTTTCGAGGTTTCAGTGCTATGATTAAACTTTTCAAGGACATGAAGACTGACTTTTCATTCATCAACAGTGGGATGTGAGCGTCACTGGCTCGGCTGGTATTTATTGCCCATCCCTAATTGCCCTGCACCGGCTTCATCCTCTTGAACGTCTTAAAGTATTAGACTTTGGTTAGGCCACACTTAGAGCACTGCATTCAGTCCTGTTCACCACATTACAGGAACAATGTGGAGGGTGCAGAAGTGGTTTATCAGGATGTGAACTGGATTAGCGGCTATGAGCTATCAGGAGAAGCTTGAAAAACTCAAATTTAGCGGCAGAGGCTGAGGGGAGACTTAATAGAAGTCTACAAAATTACGAGATGAGGAGATAGAGTCAGAATGTTCTTCCAGAGTTGAAACGCATTTAAGGTGAGAGGGGGAACTTTCAAAGGAGATGTGAGGGGCAAGTTTTATTTTTACACAGAGAGTGGTAGATGTCTGCAACGTGCATCCAGGGGTGGGGTGGAGGCAGATACGATAGGAACTTTTAAGGGACTTTTAGAGAAGCACATGAATATGCAAGGAATGGAGGGATATGGACCAAGAGCAGGCAGTAGGACTTAGTTTAATTTGGTGTCATGCTTGGTATGACATGGTGTGCTGAAGGGCTTGTTCCTGTTCTGTACATTTCTATGTAACCATGCAAGCCTCAGGGTGTGAGGTTCACCCCGACCCTCATGCTGTTAGAGAGGGAAGTTGACTCAGAGACAATTAAAGACCTGTCAAATATTTCCAAGCCTTGATGGTGTAGAGATTGGAGGAGTACATGCGGGCAATGGCACTCCCATCTATGACACTTGTCTTTCTCATGAGTAGAAGCCACAGCTTTGATAGGCGCTGCTGAACGTTGAGAAGGTGCAGAAAAGATTCACAAGCATGTGGCTGAGGTTGGAGATTTTGAGCTACAGGGAGAGGCCGAATAGGCTGGGAACTTCTTTCGCTGGATCATCGGAGGCTGAGATGTGACCTTATAGAAGTTTACAAAATCATGAGGGGCATGAATGGGGTGAATACCCAAGGTCTTTTCCCCAGCTTACAGGAATCCAAAAATACAGGGCGCAGGTTGAAGAGTGAGAAGGTATATGGCATAAGGTACATGAATAGGAAGGGTTGGCAGGGATCTGGGCCAAATGCTGGTAAACAGGACTAGGTCAGATTGGGATGTCTGGTTGGCATGGACGAGTTGGACCAGCATGGAAACAGGCCCTTTGGCCCAACTTGTCCATGCTATCCAGGTATCCTAATGTAATCTAGAAATATTTTCCAGCATTTGGCCCATATCCCTCTGAACCCTTCCTAATCATGTACCCATCCAGATGCCTTTTAAATGTTGTAATTGTACCAGCCTCCACCACTTCCTCTGGCATCTCATTCCATACATGCACCACCCTTAGGTCCCTTTTAAATCTTTCCCCTCAATGCCCTCTAGTTGGGGACTCCCCTACCCTGGGAAAAAGACTTTGGCTATTCACCTTATCTATGTCCCTCATAATTTGATAAACCTCTATAAGTCAACCTTCAGCCTCTGATGCTCCAGTGAAAAACATCTCAGCCTATCCAGCTTCTCTTTAAGACTTAAACCCTCCAGTCTCGGTAACATCCTTTTAGATCTTTTTTGCACCTTTTCCAGTTTAATAACATCCTTCCTGTAGCAGGGGCAAGCAGAATTGTATGCAGTGCCCCAAATGTAGCCTTACCACTGTCTTGTACAGGCACAACATAATATCCCAACTTCTGTGCTTAATGCTGTGACCAACGAAGGCAAGCGTGCCAAATGCCTTCTTCACTACCCTGTCCTTTTGTGATGCCACTTTCAAGGAAATATGTTACTGGTCTCTCTGTTTGACAATACTTCCCAGGGCCAGACCATTAACTGTATAAGTCCTACCCTGGAAAATTTTCTGAAGAAGGGTCCCGGCCCGAAACGTCAGCTTTCCTGCTCCTCTGATGCTGCTTGGCCTGCTGTGTTCATCCAGCTCTACACCTTGTTATCTCAGACTCTGCAGCATCTGCAGTTCCTACTATCTCTATATTCCTGCATATTTTTCATAATCAAAAGCAGGAAGTCCAATTACCGAAAGAGAAGCAGAATGTGCAGGACAAACTCAGCATCTGTGGGGAGAGTGAGGTGGGCGGGGCTCAACATTGAGTCCAATTTGAGTCTTCTTCAGAAAAGAATGGATCTGGAAAATGGTGGTTTTCATCCTGTTGGCACAGTCAGAGGGGGAGTGAGCAGGGCAAATGGTTATGGAGTCCAGAGCAGAAGTCAAAAGCAGTGATTATGATGGTAAAGGAGTGCTTGAGATGTTAAATCAGAGTAAATGTTCAGGACAAGAAGGAGAAATTGGGTCCGTTCTGCTAAAAGCAAAACCAAAAGACGCAAATAAAGGGTTGTAAGAATAACATTATACCAGAGACTGGAAGTGGAGCCTGAGGATCTGAGAAGATATTCAGGCTAGGAGAGGAGAATATATGATCAGGAAGGGGGCGCATAGCCTAGGGAAGGACTTGAGAATATGAAAACTGCTCGGGAACTGACATAGGCCAGTGGGCGCTGTGGGCGATGGTTGGACAGGACTCAATTTAGTTCGAAACAGCTAAGTTCTACATGACTTCGTTTCACCGAGGTACGAAACTTGCCAGGAGAGTATGGAGGTTTGCTCACAAAGGTACAGGTGAAGTTGCCATTGTAAATTGAGGCAGTTGTGGCGGGTTGTGGGTGAGGGGTAGAGTGGATGGTGCAGAGGTGATGATATGAACTGCTGCCTCACAGCATCAGGGACCTGGGTTCGATTCCAGCCTCAGGGTGGCTGTCCGCACACACTCCCAGTGTCTGCAAAGGTTTCTTCCGGGCACTCCGGTTTCTTCCCACAGTCCAAGTGTGGGCCAGGTGGATTAGCTGTGGTTAAAAATGCTGCTTTACGGGGACTGGGTGGGATGCCCTTCAAGGGGTCAGTGCAGACTCGACAGGCCGAATGGCATCTATCTGCACAATAGGGATGCTATGATTCTAACTCAAATATGGCTGTAATTGATAATATTTAAATGGAGATTACTCTATGTCCTCCTGCAGGAGGCTATTCAACCCCTCAAGTCTTTTCTACCTTTCATTTCAGCCAAGGTACCAGTTTGCTGTGAGCCTATAGACTTTAATATGCCCAAGAATTATATCCTTTGAGAATAGCAATCTGAGTACCTTCCCTCAGAACACTTTCTATGTACTAACAAACGCTTTGAATGAATACCCCATCCGTCAGAACAAATCTGCCCCAGTGAGGGTCTTGCATGACCTTTTGACCTGAAGGTCATAGTTCAAACACAATGAGGGCTATCAAATCTGTTCCCCACAGCGGGATGGGGCCTGTGCCAGAACTTTGTTCCACTCAAATCGCTTCCTGTTAGGTCCAACCGTTTCCCCAGTAAGCGGAAGTTGTTTAAAGTTTCCCTTGGCTTTGTTTATTAGAAGTTTCATCGTGTCTCAATGAAGAAATTTGTACCTGTGTTTTTTTTTCCATGTTCTCTTGTGCGTTGGCAGGAAGGCCTTGCCCTGTTAATTTCTGACAACTGGTAATTTGTTTTCTGTCTGCATTACAGCCAGAGTTAAAAATCAAACTTGATTGTTCTGTCCACTCTCGATTGTTTCTCTTTTCTATCAGCTGTCATCTGTCATTCTTTTCCAATAGTGCTGGCTCTTACAGATACATGCAGCAAGGAAACAGACCCTTTGTTCCAACTAGTCCATGCCAGCCAGGTTCGCAAACTAAACTAGGCCCAGTTGCCTGAATTTGGTCCAAATCCCTCCAAGCCTTTCCTGTTCATGAACTTATCTAAATGTCTTTTAAATGTTGTGACTGTACCTACATCCACCACTTTCTCAGACAGTTCATTTCATACAAGAACCACTCTCTGTGTAAAACAAAATTTGCCCCCATGTCCTTTTTAAATCTTTCTCCCCTCACCTTAAAAATGTGCCCTCTAGTTTTGAATTCCCCCACCCGAGGGAAAAGACCCTTGTCATTCACTTCATCAATGCCCCTCATGATTTCATAAACCCTCAATAAGGTCATCCCTCAAACTCCTACGCTCCAGTGAAAAAAGCCCCAGTCAACCTTTGTATTTTAAACCCTCCACTCCTGGTGACATCCTGGTAAATCTTTTTGGAACCCTCTCCAGCTTAATAAGATCCTTCTTATGGCAGCGTGACCAGAACTGGACACAGTACTCCAGGAGAGGCCTCACTAACATCCTGTGCAACCTCTTGCTTAATGTTCCTCTCCTGCTGAAAACCACTGGGAAGTGCCTTGCCCATTCACAGGAAGATGACTAACGTTGGTTGATCAATCCCCAATGTCGCTGACACATATCAGAAAAACCTTTGTAAAGCCAGGATTGAGCTCCAACGGCAAATTTATCCTTGTTACATCTGGCTTTACAGCTAACTCAACTCTATCCCCATTGACAGATCTGCTTCTATAAATGTTGGAACAATGGATGACTCAATTGTCCACTTCAAGGTCTTGGAGGGATCTCAATAATGTCACTAACCCCCTGATCCGGAGGCCAAGGTTCAAATCCCAAGTGGCTGCTGGAATTTCAATTTATGAATGTAAGAACAGGAGGAGGCCATTCAGCCCCTCCAGCCTGCTCTGCCATTCGGTGAGATCATTGCTGATCTGTGGCCAACTTCACTTTTGTCTCATATCCCTTGATATCTTTGATTTGATTTATTGTTGCCATTGCAGCAAGATACAGTTGGAAGTATTGTTTGGCGTGCTATCCATACAAATCATATCCAACTTAAGTACATCAGGGCTAATAGACAGAATGCAGAACATAGTGTTACATGGAAGGTGCAGAGAAATTTCAATTCTAATATATGAGAGGTCTGTTGCTAAGTCTGATAACAGCAAGGAAGAAGCTGTTCTTAAATCTATTGGTACATGTTTTCAAACATTTGTATCTTCTGCCTGACGGAAGACGGTGGAAGGCAGTGTCACTGGGGTGCATTGATCTATTCAGACTTAAACTTAACAACTTATCCAGCATTCGCTGCCATTTGTGGAAGAGTTCCAAACCTCTCCCACTGTTTGTGTGTAGAAGTGCTTCCAAAGATCTCTCCAGAATGGTCTGGCCCTAATTCCCAAATGATGCCCTCTAGTTCTGGAATCCCCAACCAGTGGAAGTAATTTATCCTTATCCACACTCTTTTTCCTGTTAATCTCTTGAAAACTTCAATCAGATTATCCCTTAACCTTCCAACTTCCAGCAAAAACAGGCTTAATTTGTGAATTGCTCCGCATTGCTTAATTTCTGAAGTTCAGGTACCCACCACCTTCAATGTTCACCCACCACGTCCCATCTACTGGATGCACGACTCCAAACAGCACCTTCCGAACCCGTGACTTCCAATTTCAGATGGATATTGGCAGCAGATACAGAAAAACACCACCACGCTCCCTTTCCAAGACATGTGACATTTTGGCTTGGCACTATAGGAAGGTATAGGGGAGATGTCAGAGGTAGGTTTTTTACACAGAGAGTGCTGGGCGTATGGAATATGCTGCCGGCAGTGGTACTGGAGTCAGATACATTAGGGACATTTAAGCGACTCTTGGATAGGCACAGGGAGGATAGTAAAATGTGGGGTATGCAGGGTAGTAGGATAATGTGTCGGCACAACATCGTGGGCCGAAAGGCCTGTACTGTGCTGTACTGTTATATGTTCTATGTTCTATATTGGCCATTCTTTCACGAACTGCCGGGCCAAAATCCCTTCCAAATGGCACTGTAGGTCTACTAACAGCACATGGACTGCAGAGGACAAAGATAGCCAAAGGTAGCTCACTGCTGCCTTTTGCAGTGGCAATTAGAGGCGGGCACCAAATACCAATCTTGCCACCGATGCCTGCATGACATGAAGCAGTAGCCAAGAGAAAAGGCCAAACCAATTCCAAGATCCAAAGCCAAAGAGGTCTGGGAGGGGAAAAGTACATGAGCAGTTGGGAGAGAGAGAAGGAGAGATGGCAGTAAACAGTCCTGATGAAGGGTGTAAACCTGAAATGTTGACTTTCCTGCGCCCCCTGATGCTGCCTGGCCTGCTGTGCTCCCCCAGCTCCACACTGTATTGACTCTGACTCCAGCATCTTGCTAACGCCAAAATAAAACATGTTTAGCGGTGCCTGATGTATGCACGGCTTACAATACAATATCTGCAATAAACAGGATGCTGACTCTCATCTAAATCTGCAACTGTTCAGAAAAGAAAAACTATTCATCACCAAAAGAGGAAGTCCCCAGAGGGTCCAAATATCACAAACATCTTTTTCTGTTCCAGTGCAACTTCACATTTGCAGCAAAAACAACCTTTGTAATCATCAACATTTAGGCGTTTTGAGCATGCCAGAAATCACAGCTGGGAAAATCGAGGCGTTCTCAAGTGTGCCCTGCCCGGCGACTACGCCAAAGTGGGTAAACGGAATCAGGATGCAGGTGGCACTTTCGACTGGCACAACAGGCTTTGGAGGAAGAGGGGGCTGGGGTCGTAGTGTTCAGGTCCTCCTGGCTTTAGGAGTTTCAGAGTCATGCAGCAAGGAAATAGAACCATCAGTCCATGCTGACCAATTTTCTTAAACTGATCTAGTCCTACTTGCCTGCCTTTGGCCCAGAGCCCTCAAAACCTTTCCTATCCATGTACCTGTCCAAATACCTTTTAGATATTGTAACTATCCCTGCATCTACCACTTCCTCTGGCAACACTACCCTCTGTGTGAAAAGGTTGCCCCTCAGGTCCCTTTTAAATCTTTCCCCTCTCACCTTACACCTGTAATGTCTAGTTTTGGACTCCCCTACCCTGGGGTTAAAAAAAAAACCCTGGCTACACCTTAACTGTGCCCCTTACGGCTTTATAAACCTCTATAAGTCACCCCTCAGCCTCTTATGCTCCAGGGAAAAAAATGTTCCAGCCTGTCCGACCTCTCTCTATAACTCAAACCCTCTAGTCTTGGTAACATTCTTGTAAATCTTTTCTGCACTCTTTCCAGTTTAATAACATCCTTCCTACAGCAGAGCAGCAAGAAATGTCCGCAGTACTCCAAATGTAGTCTTACCAATATCTCGTACATGATGCCCCAATTCCTGTACTCAGCGCACTGACCAATGAAAGCAAGCCTACCAAGTGCCTTCTTCACTGCCCTTTCTACCTGTGATGCCATTTTCAAGGAACTACGTACCTGCACCTCTTGGTCTCTCTGTTTGACAACACTCCCAGGTCCCGACCATTGTGTAAGTCCTGCCCTAGTTTGTCTAACCAAAATGCAACACCTCACATTTATTTACGTTAAACTCCATCTGCCATTCCTCAGCCAACTAGTCCAGTTGATCAAGATCCCATTGTAATCTTAGACAGCCTGCTTCACTGTCCACTATACCATCAATATTGGTGTCATCCACTAACCATGCATTCTATATTCTCATCCAAATTGTTTATTTTGTTTGTCATTTGTTCAGGTACACAGTTCTTAAAAGTTGCATCACAGGTAGACAGGGTGATGAAGAAGGCACTCAGAAAACTTGCCTTCATTGTTCAGACCATTGAGTATAAGAAGTTGGGATGTCATGTTCAGATTGTACAGGACGTTGGTGAGGCCACTTTTGGAGTATTGCGTTCAGTTCTGGTTGCCCTGCTATAAGAAAGGTAGTATTAAGTTGGAGAGGGTTCAGAAAAGATTTACAAGAATGTTGCCAGGAATGGAGGTTTTGGGTTATAAGGAGGGGCTGGATAGGCTAGGACTATTTTCACTGGAGCTTAGGAGGTTGAGGGAGACCTGATAGACATTTATAAAATCATGAGGGGCACAGGTAAGATGAATGGCAAAGGTCTTTTCCCTAGGGTGGGAGAGGAATAAGACTTAAAAGGGGCTTGAGGTACAACTTTTTCCACAGAAGGTGATTCATATGTGGAATGAACTGCCAGAGGAAGTGGTGGATGCAGGATACAGTTACAACATCTAAAAAACATTTGGATAGGTACATGAATAGGAAAGGCTTGGAGGGCTATGGGCCAACACAGGCAAGTGGGACTAGTTTAGTTTGGGAAACTTGGTCCACATGGGCTAGTTGGACTGATTGGTCTGTTTCTATGCTGTGTGACTCTATGGTTCTATAAAATGATGAACAACAGTGGACACCGCTGGTCACAGGCATCCAGTCTGAACAACAACCCTGTACCACTACCCTCTGTCTCCCACTATCAAGATGGGTCTCACTATTGTGATCTCGAGGAGGAGAAAGCAGGTTGGGCTTCCAAACTCAACTTAAAAGGAAATGAAAGCTGAGCTGCCCTGTGCTGTACAGGGCAATGATTCCCAGGGCCTTGAGTCACAGTCGAATGCGTCATTTCTGTGAAATTGAAGTGACCTTTGAAGTGATTTCAGGATGGAGGCCCCAGCAAATCTCAATGCCCCAGTGGTCAAACCACAGTTTTTGGTTGAGTGGGCGCCAAGAGGCAGATGTTGCTTAACTGTGGAATTGGTTGGAAGACCAGCTCGGCAACGTCTAATTATAAAGCACAAGTTGGTTTGGGGGGTGGGGGGAGACAGTGGTGTGATGGATTACTCTTCATTTTGGGGGAAGAGGGTCCAACAGTGCCCACAAATCTCAAGGACCCTGTTTGATGGGCATCCATATCTCCCACTTTCAAAAGGCCATTCCCTCTACAGCTGGTCCACAGTAGCAGCAGTGCATACCATATCCCATGCCCTCTTGAATGCCTCAATCCAGCCTATTCCCCCCTTCAACGGTGTCTCAATGCTTGAACGCAAGTGCCATGCAAAAGTAGGATTTGCCGGTCAACCTTGCTTCTTCCATTACCTCTGCGACCACAGTCCGAAAATGACCTCGCCCGTTCATGAAAAATTCCGAAGCAAGTGAGAAAGTGAATCAACTGTCCTTTCCATCCCTTCCTGAAAAATTCCCTGTCGGACTGATGGCCATTTGGACATGACCCCTGTCACTGCAGCCACAAAGTGGAAATCCCTTTCTTTCCAAGCTGACGATCGAGGTGTAGGCTTTGTCTTCTCGTGCCCATCATTCATTGACAAGCTCTCGTTCTTGCTTCTGCTGAAAACATCTATCAGCCCTTGCTTTTCAAATCAGACATTGCAAAATTTACAACACACGTGTTTCTGGCGATTCTCTCCTCAATGCGGATGCAGAACCTTAACGAAATATGACATTAGCTGTAAAGCTTCCATTCCAAGCAAACAGCTCAAGGGGTTCTGTAATCAGGAAAGATGGCAGCAGTGGAGTAAGCAGCATCTGAGCTCTTGAGCATGGAACTCATCCATTCAGCTCACTTCCTTCCTTTCCTTTTCTCTTTCCCCTCTTTCTTCTTTTCCTGGCTTTGTTCTTTTCTTTACTTTTTGGCCGTTTCTTTCCTTTCAGAGTTGGCGACGGAGTGTGGCAGCAGCTGGGGCCCAGCTTGAACCTGGACAGTGGCAGAAACGAGGTGACCATCGACAAAGGGTGGAGGCAGGAGCGGTCCACCACTAGGAACGCAACAGTGACCGTCGGCAGTGATGTGGCCGTGAGGGCCAAAGCTTTGCGAGCAGCGGCAAAGCTGGGCATGCCCGGTTGGGTGGGGGGGTGCGGGGTGTGCGTCTTAAGCCCAGCACAGGTGAAAGGTAGGGGTGGAGATTAGATAGACCTTAGGTTTCGGGTAAAAGTTCAGCACAACACCGTGAGCCGAAGGGCCTGTACTGTGCTGTACTGTTCTATGTTCTATGAAGGCATGCCCAGCACAGGGGAGGGTGCACTCTTTTGGGGAAAGCCCAGCCTGGACCATCTGTAGGCCGGTGACTTAAGGAAGGACAGTAACATTTGATATTTTAATTTTATTTCTTTTTTCTTCTACTTTTATGCCAAGAAGACAGGGGCAGCACGGTGGCTCAGTGGTTAGCACTGCAGCCTCACAGCACCAGGGACCTGGGTTCAATTCTGCCCTTGGGTGACTGTCTGGGTGGAGTTTGCATGGTCTCCCTGTGTCTGCGTGGGTTTCCTCCAGGTGCTCCAGTTTCCTCCCACAGTCCAAAGATGTGCAGGCTAGGGGGATTGGTGCTCCAGTTTCCTCCCACAGTCCAAAGATGTGCAGGCTAGGGGGATTGGCCATGCTAAATTGCCCATAGTGTTCAGGGATTGGTCTGGGTGGGATGCAGCGTGGACTTGTTGGGTCCAAGGGCCTGTTTCCACACTGTAGGGATTCTATGATTATAAAACTGTAGTGCTATGCTTTTCAACTTATTTCCTTATTTTTACACTTCTGTAACTGAGATTTTGCACCAGGTGCTTTGTACCGAAGATGGAGTCATGTGCAATGACTTTGCTCACCTTTCATCGTCCTCAGGCACCCATACTTCAGTACAAGTGACAGTAGAACCTAAACCGAACAAGTTACCAGCCCCTCAGTACCTTAGGGCAGAAAGGACTTCTTTGTTTCTTCATTTTTTGGCCTTTACATTCTATGTTTTGGTTTATTTTTCTGCGTTTTAAGACTGCGCCAGTGAGTGGTGACACAGTACAACACTTTTCACTTTATTTAGTAACAAGACACACCTGACAATAAATCAAATCATTGATTTGATTTGAAATCATTGAGCTTTGGCACAGGCTGCCCAGGGTTTAGTGCATCCCTCAGCGGGTATCGCTAGATCCTGGAAATGTGCCATTCAGCAACGCCTGGTTAAGGATAAATCTTTGTACTGGAAATCCAACAAGTCTCGGGCAGACCAAAAAGTGTCTTTCGCCAAATTAATGGTACTTCAGGCGCAGCTGATGTTTGTCTCCATTGTGTGCCCCAGGGAACTGCCATTTGTTTTAAAACGCTGTTATCCACAGGGCCCACTTCTCACTCCATGGCCTTTCTCAAACCCGCTTAATCATGTGCATTTTCGATTTTGAATGATGCATAAAGCTTTCCTGAAATCTTTACATTTCGATCTCACGCTAACACTGAAGTCTTCCAGACATGTTGAACTGACGATGGTTGAAGGGTAAATGGATTCATTTGAGGAGGTGATATCCCAGCATTAACCCTGAGACCCAAGTAATGCTCAGGGGGCCTGTGTTTGACTCCTGGCAAGGCAAGTAGTGGAATTTAAATTCAATAAAAACCTGGAATTAAGAGTCTAATAATGACTACTGTGAGAAAACCCCATCTGGTTCACTCAGGTCCTTGAGGGAAGGAAACTGTCATCCTTACCAAGTCTGTCCTACATGCAACTCCAGACCCACGGCAATGTGGTTGGTTCTCAACTACCCTCTGGGCAATTAGGGATGAGCTATAAATGCTGGCCCAGCCAGCAACGCCCAGATCATATGGATGAATAAAGAAAAGTTCATTCCCTCTTATCAGATAGCACCGAGACTCCAGCTCCCTTGTCCACTTTAAAAGGAGGAATTAGTCCTGTAACGACTCACTCAGTAACAACGGTGCACCCAGTATGAAAGTATCAATCAGAAGCTAAAACTATACTCTTCCAGGAGACTGTCTTATAGCTCTCTACTTGTCACTCTAGATATTGCCCACAGCAATAAGGGTCTTTAAGGGTTTCCATTGCCAAATCTGATGCATTTCAGTCAAGCGTTCCCTGATCTTACCGTTTCTCCACCTGTTGTGACCCCTCTGTGTATTCGAACAAACAGTCGGATCGATATTTATTTCTTCCCCTGGTTCTTGGCTGACCTGCTTTGCAAAACACTGTGGAGATTTTCTCTCTGCTCTCTTCGGAGTTGTTCTTGCAGTCTTAACACTCCACTCTGACTTGTGTCCATTAGCTGTTTTTCTTTCTACTCCTGAGTTTCTGCGAGATCTTTGCTGTGGTACTGCTTTCTGTGGTTGTTTGCTGATGTGTGAGATGATGTTTGGGGTGTCCTAGTGCATGATTGAGATATACCTGGAATTTGAAAAATTTTTAAAAGAATTCTTCATTTATATGTTATTAACTTTACATATATATCACAAGTTCTGAGTAGTTGATCCTTCATCCAGAGCCTTCTCTGCCATCTTTTCAAAACGTCTTTTGTGCATGCTTGATAATTAGCCCTTTACTCTACACTCAAACTGGGGAGACAGCACCTGCTCATTCCCCTTTGAGCCATACAGCATCATTATGGACCAGACCAAATCCCTTCAAAATTTATCAAAGAAACAGCCTAGAGCCTAACTTTTCATTCTACTTGCAGGCAAGCATAAGTCACTGTGCTCCAGATGTAATTTGATTGATCCTCCACTTAGGTTTAAGCAAAACGCACTTTATTCTTACAACTCGGTTAAAATAGGAACAAAAACAAAATGAATGGGCATAACTTTAACACCACTGATATATTTAATAAAGTAATATATTATTTAACTACTAATCTCAATTGTTCCAATATAACAGCCTCCCATAAACACGCCCTTGGCAAAGGCAAATCCAACAGAACAGACTTTGCTCATGTACTATCTCCTCTCCAGCCCAGGAGATGGGAACACTGAAAGAAACAATCAAGCAGCAGAAAGAGGACTCAAGCTCTTTTTTAGCTACAGCAGAGAGTGAGCTGTCTCTATCATCTTCAACAGCCAACTCCGAACCTGAGCTGAGAGTAAAACTGAAACCCTGGGTCTGTGTGAGCATGACTCCACCCACTCATGCTTCTTTTGTCTAATTAGGAAAAAAAGACGTAAGGAGTGCAAAGTTTAGAATCTCTACATTGAGGAAGGACGCTATTTAACCTGTCAAGGCCACCCCTTCTCTGCAACCCTGCATTGCCCATGGCTAATCCACTTAGCTTGCACAGCATGGTGTAATTTAGCATGGCCAATCCACCCTAACCTGCATATCTTTGGACTGTGGGAGGAAACCAGATAAACACAGGGAGAGTGTGTAAACTCCGCACAGACAGTTGCATGAGGGTGGTATTGAACCCCAAGACCCCTGTAAGGCAGCAGTGCTAACCACCGTGCCAACCTGCCTCTTAAGCAGACATTCTGGCACCACTTTGGCAACACGTCTCTGCAAGAGAGATAGCACAGAACATTGTTTACTTAAAGGCACAGTGCTGTCAAGCCATCCACATCCTTTCCATACACGTTGGGTCAAAATTCTTAGACTCCCTACAACAGCATTGTAGGTGACCCTCTCCCCCTCCCTCTCCTAGCAACCCCCCACCCCACAACCCCCAAAAGTACTGCAGTGGCTAAAGATGGCAGCTCAACACCATTTCCTCCAAGGCAATGAAACCAGCAATGCTTCAAATCCCATGAACAAATAAAAAATTAATTAAAAATCACAGGCTGTGTATATCACAGGGCTTAATCAGTTGGGTTCACTAATACTCTGTACAGTAACCATGCTGCATTGATCGACTGCAGTTGATTAAAAGTGGTGACTGAGAGGGATATGAAACAGAAAGAGCATTTTGCTCTTGTCCATCTTGGTAGTAAGAATAAAGGAAAAGCTAAAGGATGATAGGCTGCAGGGGGATCTGGATGTCTTACAGCATGAATCACAAAAGGTTAGTGTGCAGACACAGCAAGTAATCAGGAAAACTAGTTAGATGTTATCATTTATTGTGATGCGAATTGAATGCAAGAGGAAGGTTATCCTTCAGTTGTATAGAGCATTGGTGAACCCACATCTGATTGATCTCATTGTCACGTGTACCGAAATACAGTGTAAAGCTTTGTTTACGAGTAGTACAGGCAGATCACAGCAAGTAAAGGAAGTACAGACCAAAAAGACTTAGAGGCACACAGGTTACATTATTTGAGGCTAGAGTCCATTCAACAGCCTGATAATGGCTGGAAAGAAGTTGTTCCTGAACCTGTTCATGTGTGTGTTCAGGCTTCTGCATCTTCTGCCTGATGGAAGAGGTTGTGGGAGATTATTACCAGGGTGTGAGGGGTCTTTGATGATATTGGCTGCCTTTCTGTGGCAGTGAGCTGTGTGAATAGAGTCCATGGATGGAAGGTTGGCTTCCGTGATGGTCTGAGCTGTGCACACCACCTTCTGTAGTTTCTTACGGTCCTGGACAGAGCAGTTGCTGTACCAGGCCGTTATGCACCCGAACAGTGCGCTTTCGGTGGTGCATCTGTGGAAGTTGGTGAGGGACCGTACGGACATGTCAAATTTCATCAGAGGCCTGACGAAGAAGAACAAAAACCAGAAGTTGCTGGAAAAGCTCAGCAGGTCTGGCAGCATCTGTGAGCCCTTCTGAGGAAGGGTCACCGGACCCGAAACGTTAACTTGGATATTTTTCTTCTTCACAGATGCGGCCAGGCCTGCTGAACTTTTCCAGCAACTTCAGTTTTTGCTCCTGATTTACAGCATCTGCAGTTCTTTTGGTTTTTATGAGGAAAATGAGGCATTGTTCTTGATTGTTGCATTTACATGGGAAGTCCAGGACAGGTCGTCAGCTATCAGCACTCCAAGGAAGTTGATGCTGTTCATTCTGGAATAATGTGTACTGTGCTGGACACCGTACTTATGGAAGGATGCTGGAAGCAATTCAGAGGGGGCTCACTAGACTAATACCTGAAATGAATGGATTTTCTTATGAGGAAAGGCTAGACAGGCTTGGCTTGTATTCTCTGGAGTTTAGGTGAATCCAAAATAACTCTCGATCTATTTGTCCATCAGTTTAAAGAAGGGTCACTGGACCCAAAATGTTAACTCTGCTTTCTCTCCACAGATGCTGCCAGAACTTCTGAGATTTTCCAGCAATTTCTTATTTTCAGTGTCTGCAGTTCTTTGTTTATTTCTTACTTGGTCTATTCGCCTCTCTTTCCCCTTCGTTGTTTGCCCTCTCTGTTTTCAGTCACGGGGAATTACAGTAACGCTGTGCCTTTGATGAAATCCCACACTCACAGGGTTCATCCCTGGAAGCCAAAAGCTTCAAGTGCCAACAAATTCACACAACGATCCGAACATGAGCTTCCCTTCTGAAAGTGAAAGCAGATCGCGGAATAGCTCTTGGAGAGCCTAAGCCATAAATTCAGTGCTTCAATTCCGTGGCAGATTTCCAACGTGTTTTTCAACCTTGCTATTGCCCTCTCCTCCCATCCAAGATGCAGACCGTCGAACTCTGTGGTTGCACCTGGTCCCTCAAGAGTTTTGGCTGGATCTATTGGTCTGAGAGATCCTGCAGTGATCACACAGCCTCCCAGCTAACCCTTTATCCCATGCATCATATTACGTTCTGGGTTACCAAGCACCAGCAGATGACTTTTGTGATATCATTCTTCAGCCAATGTTCCCTTCTATTACTACTCTAAAGGGGAGTCTAATTATTACTGGTTAAGGATTGAATATTGAATGTCATAGACTATTTCCAGTATGGAAAAAAGGCCCGTTGGCCCATCCTGACTCTTCCAGTCATCAAGCAGCTATCTACTCTAGTTCCATTTCCCAGCATCTGGCCCTTAGTCTTGTCTACTATGGTATTTCAATACTTAGAGTCATAGTCATCGGCTCATACAGAAAGGAACCCTTTAGTCCAACCAGTCCACACCGACCATAATCCCCAACTAAACTAGTCCCACCTGCCTGCTCCTGGCTCATAGCCCTCTAAACATTTCCTATTCATGTACTTATCCAAATGTCTTTTAACCATTGTAATTGTACGCATATCCACCACTTCCTCTGGCAGCTCATTCCACACACGAACCACCCTCTGTGTAAAATGTTGCCCCTGATATCTTTTTAAAATCTTTCTCCTCTCACCTTAAGAATACACTCCCCAGTCTTGAAATCACCGACCCTAAAGAAAACACACCAGCCAATCCATGCCCCTCAAGATTTAATATATGGTCACACCCCCCAATCCCCACCACCCAATCTTCTGCGCTTCAGTGAAAAATGTCCCAGCCTATCCAGCCTCTCCTTAAAACTCAAAACCTCCATCCCCAGCAACATTCTGGAAAATCTTTTTCTGAACCCTCTCCAGCTTAATAGTATCCTTTGTATAACATGACGACCAGAACTGGACACAGTACTCAAGAAGCTTCATTGATGTCTCGTACAACCTCAACATGATGTCCCAACTCCTGTACGCAGAGGTCTGAACAATGAAGGCAAGTGTGCTAAACACCTTCTTAACCCCCCTGTCTATATGTGACGCAAACTTCAAAGAATTACGTACATGAACCCCTAGGTCTCTGTTCTACTGCGCTACCCAAGGGCCTACTTTTAATCGTATAAGTCCTGGCCTTATTTATTTTACCAATATGAAATAACTCGCATTTATCTAAATGTTTTGATGATTCCTGCCTCTGCCATCCTTTTAGGCAGTGGGTTCCAGATACTCACCCACTTCCAGGTGAAAACTCTGAGCTTCAAATCCTCTCTAACCCTTCTGCAATGTACTTTCACACTCTTCTCACTGGTTCCAGAACCCGTCCACAAAGGGGAAATGTTTCCACGCCTGCTCCCCCATCTACCCTGTCTGAGACGCTCCTAACTTTGTGTACTTCAATTAGCTCCACCTTCAGTTTTCCCTGCTGTACGGAAAACGACCCCAGTTTTGTGCGATCACCCTTCATAGCCAAATCGCTTTAGCCCAGAGCATTGCATGAGGTCTTGCATGATACAGCAAGAGATGGGTTACTGCATGGTGATGATAGGTACAAGTTATGGTGGCTGACTAGTCTTAACTCAATGTCGAGTGCAAAAGAGTCAGACTGCCCAGGACTTTATCTCGCTGCTGATATGGGATCTTTCTGTGTGCCCGATCAGGGCAGCTTAAAATTGAGCAGTCTTAACAGCAATATAGCAGAATGTGAAGCATTCAAACCATACGATGCAAATTTTTTAACATTTGACATACAGTCTTGCAACTTACAACACAAACAAAGTATTGTGTTTCAGGGTGAATAATGCCACTTCTCACGTCCTCTGCTTCGTTCCCTGAGCCAAATTCCCCTGCTGCATAAAAGCCTTTTGTCTCGGGGTTCATTGGAAATTGAACACATGTTCAATTTCAAGGCACATAATTCTTGGTATTTTATACCCAGTCATGGTCCCACTGGTGAAGATTGCAGAGAGCATGAGGTACATCCCACCAAACAGTGCAGGACTCCCTCAGCACTGACCCTCTGACAGTGCGGGATTCCCTCAGCGCTGACCCTCCGACAGCGCCGCGCTGCCTCGGCGCTGACCCTCCG
>JAHRHZ010000141.1:9391-48035 GCA_024137785.1 Ginglymostoma cirratum | reverse complement strand
CGCCGCGCTCCCTCGGCGCTGACCCTCCGACAGCGCCGCGCTCCCTCAGTCCTGCACTCGTAGTATCCGCCAGAATAATATCCTGATAACTCTGTGTTGGGACTTCAACATTGATCTTAGGGACCAGTTCCCTTTGAAACCACTTCCTAATGTCACTGGTGCAATGTGTTCTTTTGTAGAAAGATATCTTTTGCTAAAGTTAATCGTGAAAGCGATGTTTTATTAAATGTCTTTGAAACTGAAGTTCTTTCCTGTTTCAGTTAATGTGGCTTTTGATTCTGTTAGATTGCCTTTTCTTCAGGCAGCTAATAGTTGCTTATTCAGACCCAGAATGCAATTATAATTAATCGCTTTCTTATTGGATGCCTGATTCCATTCTGGTCTAATCAGTTCTGTTCTGAATTTTTGAGAGCCTGGGATTCCAGTGAAATAGGTTGTTATTAATCCCTTCTTTGCACGGAGACAAAGACAAACAAACTCACAGTAAGAGTAGACTAGTCACTCCCTTCAACCTGTTACTCAGTAAAAATCTCCTCCCTAAATTTATTCCACTTCCACAACACTCTGGGGGAATGAATTCCATAGATTCCAGACCCTTTGAGAGAAGTAATTTCTCCTCATCTCTGTTTTAAATCTGATCCCTCTTATTTTAAAACCGTGACCTCTCATTCTGGATTGCCCCACATCCCCTTTAGCATCTTACATACCTCAATTAGATCCCCTGATAAAAAGGTGTGGGGCTGGATGAACACAGCAGGCCAAGCAGCATCATAGGAGCAGGAAAGCTTGACGTTTCGGGCCCAGACCCTTCATCAGAAATCTGTGTCCAGTTCTGGTCGCCAATTGAAGGGAGGATATTAAAAAGCTGGGGAGGGTTCAGAATGATTTACCAGGATGTTGCTGGGAATGAAAGGTTTGAGTTACATGGTGAGGCTGGATAGGCTGGGACTCTTTTCACTGGAGTGTAGGAGGTTGAGAGGTGACCTTATAGATGTTTATAAAGTCATGAGAGGTGTAGGTAAAGTAAATGGCAGGTGTCTTTTCCCTGGGGTGGGGGATTGCAAGACTGGGGAGCATACTTTTAAGGTGAGAGGAGAAAGATTTTAAAAAGTCACGAGGGACAGTTCTTTTTTTACACAGTGTGGCTCCTTTGTCGAATGAGCTTTCAGAGGAAGTGATGGTTCGGTACAGTTACAATGACTGAAAGACATTTAGGTAAGTTAATGAATATTGAAATGGTTGGAGGGATATGGGCCAAGCGCAGGCATGTGGGACGAGTTTAGCTTGGGATTATGTTCAGTATGGACTGGTTGGGCCAAAGGGTCTGTTTCCGTGCTACATGTTGCTATGACTAGAACGCTAAACTCCTCAAACCCTACTTGTAAAACCAGACTTTCATCTGTGGAATTAATGTAATGAACTTTTCCTGAACCGATTCGGATAGTTCTGACAGAACCCCAACCTAATGGATTGACACATTCCTGAGGTGTTTATGGGTCTCCCTGAGGTCCCAACAGTGGATGCTAAAGGGCCAAAATCTCACTCCCATTCCTCACACCGCACTAATGGCTGCACTCGAACATTGGGATATCACCAATAACATATTTCAAGAGTGGCCTCTGACCATTTTTTCCCTCTCCCATCATTGTAAAGGCAACCCCCTTGGAGAGCAGGCATCAGCCATCTTTCATCCCAATAGCTTCAGAAGAACCATTGTGGCCACCATTGGTACTGCTACTCATTCCAAACAGAATCGACGTATGGGTGGGGTGAGGGTTTTGAACCAGTCAAGGGTGGGTTGAGGATGCGAGGATAGATGGGTGGCGATATGGGGGGGGTGGCAGAGATTGAGAAAGGAGGGTAAAAGGATAGGGTCTCTTTTAGGTCCTCCATCTTATATACAAGTGAACCAGCAATGCCCAAAACAGTGGCACAAGTGGCTCAGTGGTTAGCACTGTTGCCTCACAGCACCAGGGACCCTGGTTCCATCCCAGCCTCAGGTGACTGTTTGTGTGGAGTTTGCACATTCTCCCCATGTCCGTGTGGGGTTCCTCCAGGTGCTCCGGTTTCCTCCCACAATCCAAAGATGTGCAGGCTAGGTGGATTGGCCATTGCTAAATTACCTGTAGTGTTCAGGGATGTGTAGATTAGGGGGATGGGTCTGGGTGGGATGCTCTGAGAGCCAGTGTGGCCTTGTTGGGCCAAAGGGTCTGTTTCTACACTGTAGGAATTCTATGAAAAAGAATTCTCTCAAACTATTATTACTCATAGACATAGAGAAAGTAGAAGTAGGCCATTCAGTCCATCAAATATCCGCCACCATTCAATATGATCATGGCTCAACATCTATTCAGTACCCTGTTCCCATTCCCTCCCTTTGAACCATTTAAGCCTAAGAAGTCCTTCTTGAAAACATTCAATGTTTTGGCGTCAACCACTTTCTGTGGCGGGAAATTCCACAGGCTCCCACTCTTTGGGTGAAGACATTTCTCCTCATTTCAGTCCTAAAAGTCAAGAACCCAGTCTATTAGACTGAACTTCTGTAAGGCCTGGATTTTAGGAGCCCCACCATTCTGAGAGTGTGTTGGAGAGAGGGGAGCCGAGGCACTTGAAACAAAATCTAGCCCCTGGATTTTGAGAACCATTCAGTACCCAATAGGCCTTAGGCCTGGGTTGCTGACTCTAGGGGATGCAAAAGACAGCAGAAAATGACCAAACGGGTGGTTCAGGATCCTCGTCCACAAATTACAAATAAAAAATCTAACATCTAAGTTCAGCAGGTAACAGGGAAAGCAATTCAAATGTTGGCCTTTATTTCAAAGGGAATGGAATATAAAAATAGGATTTTCCAGACGTATACAAGAGAATGGAATATGAAAAGGGAATATGAAAAGGGAATGGAATGTAAAACTAGAGAGGATTTTCCAGATCTATACAAGGCACTAGTAAGACCATAGCATTGGAGACTGTGAACAGTTTTGGGCTCCTTATCAAATAAAAAATACACTGACATTAGAGGCAGTTAAGAGAAAGTTCACTAGGCTGATATCAGGTATGGAGATATTGTCTTATGAGGAGAGATTGAGTAGATTGGGCCTGTTCTGGTTGAGTTGGAGGTGTCTTTATTGAAACAGACAAGGTTCTTAGGGGATTTGAGAGGGTGCTAGAGAGGTTGTTTCCCCTTGTGGGGTGTCTAGGACCAGAAGATATAATCTCAGAATAAAGGATTGCCCGTTTGAGACAGCGATGAGGAATTTCTTTTTTCAGACAGGAGTGAATCTGTAGAATTCTTTAACACAGAGTGCTGTCGAGGCTGGGTCATCGAGTATATTCAAGGCTGAGATAGACAGATTTTTTTTTAAAATCAGGAAGGGAATCAGGGTTTATGGTGAAAAAGACAGAAAAGTGGATTTTCAGATCAGCCATGATCCCATTGAAAGGCACATCAGACTCAATGGGCTGAATGGTCTATTTCTGCTCCTTTTCTCTTACGGAATCCAGCTTCCTAACGAAGAATCAAATTGGACTCAAAGCTTTAACCTTGTTTTTCCTGTCTTTGTAGACGCTGCCAGACCGGCTGAGCTTCTCCAACATTTTCTGTGCGTTCCATTCCTGCAGGTAGTGAAGACAGTGAATGAGTGCTAAAGTGTTTTATAGGGTTGGCCTGTAGCATCAAAAAAAAAAGTGCGATCGAAACACAAGCTTTTCTTTCCAACCATTTGGATGGAGAAAGTCAGGATGAATGAGAGGCAGACTCCTGCCAAATGACAGGGTGGACTTTTCTTTTGAAGTAACTGTTGGACCTAGAGAACCATAAAGTAAAGAAAAGTGTGTGGCATAGTTGGCGTCGTAGAGATCACCAGCAGAGAAAAAGGCCTTTTGGCCCATCGTGTCTGTGCCAGATTACCTCACTATTTGAATCCCATCTCCCAGCACTTGGCCCATAGCCTTGGCATCACAAGTGTCCACCTACATATTCCCTCAATGTTATGGGGATTTCTGCCTCGCCCACCCATATGGGCAGCGTGTTCCTGATTCCTTTCACCCTCTGGGTGAGAAAAAGGTTTTCCTCACACCTACTGTAAACCTCCCGCCGTTTTCCTTAAATATATGCCCCCTCCCAGTCATTGACCCCTCTATCATAGGGAAACATTTCTTCCTGTCTACGCCCTTCATCGTTTTATACATCTCAATCATGTCCCCCTCTCAGCCTCCTCTGCTCTCAGGAAAACAACCCCAGTCTGCCCTGTCTCTCTTCATAACTAAAACTCTCCAGCCCAGGCAATATCCTGGTAAATATCGCTCTGCCCCCTCCCCAGTGCAATCACATCCTTCATAGAATGTATATTCCAGAACTCTAGTTGTGGCGTAACCAATATTTTATACAGTTCCGGCATCATTTCCCTGCTCCTAAACTCTATGCCTCAGTAATAAAAGCAAGTATCACAGATATCCTGTAAACTAATTTATCTCCCAGTGCCACAACTTTAAGGGACTGGTATGCACACCTAGATCCCTCGGATTTGTTATCTCAGTGAAGTTTGTTGATTCGTAATGTCATGTAGCACCAGGTGCTTCCCTGGGGCCTGTTTTGGGAATTTCCACAAATCTCTATGTCTCTCCATTTATCACTCCAACCAGGGAATGCGAAGCATCAAAGCAGACTGACCTACTGACAGAACATCACCCAGATACTGCACTGAGACACCACTCACCCCTGCTGGCACAGTGGAGAATTGGATTAGGTCAGAAATCACACTACACCAGGTTATAGTCCAACAGATTTATTTGAAAACACAACCTGCCGAACTATGACCTGGTGTCATGTGATGGCTGACCTTGCCCTCCCCAGTCCAACACCAGGACCTCCACATCGAGAATTAGATTGTGAGAGACTTAACATTTCCTTAAAAAAAAAAGCCAATTTCTTCACTTGGCTCTGTGGTTAGCACTGCTGCCTCACAGCGCCAGGGACCCAAATTTGATTCCACCATCAAGCGACTGTCTGTGTGGAGTTTGCACATTCTCCCTGCGTCTGCCTCCAGGTGCTCCGGTTTCCTCCCACAGTCCAAAGATGTGCAGGCTAGGGGGATTGGCCATGTTAAATTGCCCATAGTGCCCAGGGATGTTTAGGTTAGGAGTGTTAGACATGGGAAATGTAGGGGAATGGGTCTGGGTGGGATGGTCTTCGGAGGGGCAGTGTGGACCTGTTGGGCCGAATGGCCTGTTTCCACACTGTAGTGATTCAATGATTCATTACTTCAGTTCAGTCCTTCCCTTCAGCCGTGGTCCCTGCCCCATCTTGAGCAAAAGTACTCAAACTTTTACCTAGGTATTCTTCCGTTCTGTGACAGAAAGGCAGGGATTCAGATGTTAATTAAACAAACCCTTCTTTATTTTAACTCCTTAAGTACCAATACTCAATATAAAGTATACATTTATTGCAACATTTCCTTCTACTTTGACCTAACTTAACTTCCACTCACTTCATTTAATTTCACTTTGCCTTAACAAAACCGTAAGTTGCTGGAAAAACTCAGCAGGTCTGGCAGCATAACATTCTGAGGATGGGTCACCGGACCCGACATATTAACTCTGATTTTCTCTTCACAGATGTTGCCGGATCTGCTGAGCTTTTCCAGCAACTTATGTTTTTGTTCCTGATTTGCAGTATCTGCAGTTCTTTCAGTTTTTACTTTATCTGACATTACTTAATCGAGGTTTAACTGTGACTCTAAATTTAACTCTAAGTTCAGCTTTGAATCAAATATTACCAGGACTCAAGTGAAGTGACCAGATTTGTTCTCCTGGTAGATATCGCCTCATGGTTCTTTGTCTTCTTTGAAAATTACTTCAAGCACATGTTCTTTTCAAATGTGGCCTGGAAGACTTCTCCTGAGAAAATTCCTTTGTTCCGTTAATTTATCTGAAAATGTACCCCTTTCCAGAAAGATCTGTGGCACTCAGCCAATAAATCAATCAAAACCTGATCACATTGTTTGATCTCAGCCAATGGAGTTCACTGGTAAACGACACCCAAATATTAAACAGCCACATGCTCTAGTCTAGCATCGTAATGTCCAGCCGGTCACATGACACCTGCTGGTCACAACATGCTCTGGCTGTAGTTTTAACCGAGCTTGACCAAAATTCCCAGCATGCTTCATTTGGAGCTTCTAACCAGTCTAGTAGCCATCTGTGCTGTTGGCTACACTGATGACACCAGTCAATGCAGTGGGGTGGTGGCAGTGGTTGTGGTGTCAAGGTCCCTAGCTGTCCAACAATGCCCTGTGGATGTGGGTTCAAATCCCACGACAGCAAGTGGTGAAATTAGAATTCAACTTTAAAAAAACAGTCTGCAATTAAGAAATGGCTGAAGAATTTGGACGGTTCTCTGCAGAGATGAAAAGGCTGAGAGGAGAATTGGAGGGAGGTATTTAAAATCATGGGCAGAGTGAATAATGAGAGGTAATTCCTTCTTGATTGATTTTATTGTCACATGTACCGAAATACAGTGAAAAGCTTTGTTTACGAGCAGTAGAAGCAGATCACAGCAAGCAAAGGATGTACAGACTGAGAGGCATACAGGCAACATTGCAGGTTACATTATTTGAGGCTGGAGTCCATTCAACAGTCTGATAACGGCTGGGAAGAAGCT
This sequence comes from Ginglymostoma cirratum, assembly GCA_024137785.1. Lineage (NCBI taxonomy): Eukaryota > Metazoa > Chordata > Chondrichthyes > Orectolobiformes > Ginglymostomatidae > Ginglymostoma > Ginglymostoma cirratum. The sequence continues at coordinate 41,377 of JAHRHZ010000141.1, read as the reverse complement.
GTCTCTGAACCTGCTTGTGGGATGTTGAGGCTTCTTTAGGAGGTCATTACCGTGGTGTGATGGGTCTGTGATGGTGTTGGCCACCAACATGTGTAGATGTGTAAATAGAGTCCATAGATGGCAGGTTGGCTTCTGTGATGGTCCAGGCTGTGCACACCACCTTCTGTAGTTTCTTACGGTCTTGGGCAGAGCAATTGCCGTACCAGGCCGGTATGCACCCAGACTGTATGCTTTCAATGCATCTGTAGCATTTAGTGAGAGACCTTTTGGACATGCCAAATTTCCTGAGCTGCCTGAGGACAAAGAAGCATTGTTGTGCCTTCTGTACTGTCACATTTACGTGGAAAGTCCAGGATGGTTATCGTCACCTCAAGAAACTTGTAAAAGAAGGATTGAATATGTATTAAGGGGAAAAGAAAACTTTTTTACAAAGCGAAGGTATGCACTGGAGAGCTGCCCTGTTGCATTACAGTGTGAATAAAGTCTGCTGAAACAGGGAGTTAACTGAAATGGGGGTGGACATGACCAGTCCCTCCTTTTCAGTGGGCATTTCTCTTTTAATATCCAACTAAAGTCTCAGTGAATTTGAGGAATAAGGGGAAAAAAGGAGCCAGTGGTGGGGGAGACACTAAGACTGAGCAGGCAGTAAAAATTGAGGCCAAGGCTTGAGGCCTACACTCTTAACTGTAAGCCTAGAGAGGAGAAAGCCTGTGGAGGAGGCAACTCAAGGATCAGAAACAGTGAAAAGGAAGTGACAAAGTAGCAAAAGCCATTTGTTCATTGGATGGTAAGTATTGCTTATTTGAATACATATCTAAGTTGCTTTCAGGTTAAAGGTAAATTGGAGAAATATTTTTCAGGTTAAAAATTAAAGACTAGGAAATTTAAGAGTACAAATTAAAGCCTAATTTAATCATTTGGAGAAGCAGGCCAGACAACGTGATCTGCTTGCATGGTATCGATCTGGTGGACTCCATTGTGGTTCATATTGACCAGATCTGAAGCAAGACTTAGAGGAACTAGAGGAACAGAGGAACTCTGGCTCAGAGCTGATGAGCTGGAGACTGAGTTTTGATAACTGCGACACATCAAGGAGGACAAGAGTTTCCTGGAGCTGGGAAAGTGTAAAGTTATGCATTATGAAAAGAAGCATAGACTATTTTCTAAACAGGGAAACGCTTCAGAAACCTGAAGCACAAAAAGGGACTTGGGAGTCCAAGTTCAGGATTCTCACAAGGTTAACATGCAGATTCAGCTGGCAGTTAGGAAGGCAAATGCAATATTTATTTTCATTTCGAGCGGGCTAGAATACGAGAGCAGGGATGTACTGCTGAGGCTGTATGAGGCTCTGGTCAGACCGCATTGGAACATTGTGAGCAGTTTTGGGTCCCATATCTAAGGAACGATGTGTTGGAGGGGGTCCAGAGGAGGTTTACAAGAATGATCCTGGGGTTGAAGGGCTTGTTGTACGAGGAGAGGTGAGGACTCTGACTCCCTACTCAGTGGAGTTTAGAAGGATGAGGTATTATCTCATTGAAACTTACAGAATACTGAGAGGACTGGATAGAGTGAACATAGAGAAGTTGTTTCCACTCGTAAGGAGAGACCAGGACCTGAAGGCACAGCCTCAAAGTGAAGGGGTGACCCTTTAGAACCGAGATGAGGAGGAATTTCTTCAGCCAGTGGAGGGTAAATCTATGGAACTCATTGCCACAGAGGGCTGTGGACGCCAAGTCATTGAGTGTCTTTAAGACAGAGATAGATAGATTCTTGGTTAGTAAGGGAATCAAGGGTTAAGGTGGGAGGGGGGGTGGCGCAGGAGAATGGGGTTGAGAAGTATATCAGCCATGATCAAATGGTAGAGCAGATTCGATGGGCCGAATGGCCTAATTCTGTTCTTATATCCTGTGGTCTTATGGACTGCACTGCCTGGACAGAAGCTGGAGGAAGGTCCATATCAAGGCATTCAAGAGGGCATTAGATGTGGTTAGGATATAAATGGTGCTAAGCCGATGGGAAGAAAGTGGGAGATTGCCACGAGGTAGTGGTGCAGGCACAATGAGCCATAAGAACTTTTTTTTGCCTTGAAAACATTGAATGAGGTAGCCTCAACTGCTTCACTGGGCGGGGAATTCCACAGATTCACAACCCTTTGGGTGAAGAAGTTCCTCCCCAACTCACTCCTAAATCTGCTCCCCTGTATTTTGAGGCTCTGCCCCCCAGTTCTAGTTTCACCCCCTAGTTCTAGTTTCACCCTCCAGTGGAAACAACCTCCCTGCTTCCATCTTAACTATTTGCATTATAATTTTATACGTTTCTGTAAGATCCGTACCCCCCTCATTCTTCTAAATTCCGCTGTGTATGCTTCCTCAATCTCTCTTCCTAAGCCAACCGTCTCAACTCTGGAATCAACCTGGTGAACCTCCTCTGCACAGCCTCCAGTTCCAGTACATCCTTTCGCAAGAAACAATCTAACCACTTCCCCTTGACGTTTAACGGTGTTACCATCACTGAATCGCTCGCGATCATCATCCTGGTGGTCAGTGAAAGCAGATACAAGCAAGCTTCTCCCTTTAGAGTTAGAATTAGATTTTATTGTCATGTGTATTCGAAGCTGGGTACAACGAAAAGTCTACAAATTCGCCATTTTCCGGTCCCATTTTAGTGACAAAAATCAGAATATAAATTAAAAGCGGAAATGAAAGAAAGCTAAAAGGTAAGAAAAACATCCAGGTATTAAAGCCTTATCTCCATAAAGGTGTTTGGGACCACCAATGTAGGCACCCGGGCCTAGCTACGGCCTGAAGCCTGCGGGCAACCTGCGAGTCTTGCCTCAATCACCCAGGGGATCCACGTTCTTGCTCCTGCCTCTGATCACCAGGAGAGCTCAGCGACCAATGCCACCACCACCAGCCAGCCCCAAACACCGGGAGGGACGTCCCTTACTGCCACTGCCAACCGCAATCATCGGGAGGGAGCCACTTTCTCCAAGCTCCATTCCGCACGCAACCTGCTCTCGCTGCTGGGCCAATTAACCCATTGCAAAAGGCCTGAAAGAAAAGAAAAATGAGAGAAAAGCAACAAAAAATGAAAGACGGAAAAAAGAAAAGATAAAGCAGAAGTAAATGAAAGAAAGCAGACTGGAGCAGACAAGGCCCGGACTCAGGAGCCCGCGCACAGCCCTGCTACTCCGCCGCCATCTTGTTTGAAAGCTCTGCACACGAGGTGAAGCAGAAGATGTGAGGCATACGGTTTTGTGGGGATTTCAGAAAAGACTTGTTACGGGATGCGTGTGTCAGTCTCCCGTCTTGCAAACCTACCAAGGAGCTGGGTGATCAGCGACTTTGCACGTTGAGACATAATGAATTTCCCCAACTCTTCTCACAGTTCGGGAGTGCTTGTGTCCAGTTACAATTTCAGGAAATGTGGCTAGTCACAACCTGTGTGGTAGCTTAATGCCATTATAAACCGAATATGTAAACCAATGCAAGTTGCAAAATCAATCCCTTATCAGCAGCTAACAGGCAGATTCCCTTTTACACTTCCTCTCCAGCTATTACCCATTAACAAATATTGAATAGCCAGTCACATCGTCACCCCACAAGAAAGTGGTCACTCCTGAAATATGTTCTATTTTTAATTGAGAACAAAGAACAGTACGGCATAGAAACAGTCCTTTCAGCGCAACATGTCTGTGCTAAACATGATGCCATTTGAAATGTTTTTTAATTCACTCATGGGACATGGGTGTTGCTGGCTGGCCAATATTTATTGCCCATTCCCCAGCAGCCCTTGAACCACATTGCTTTGGGTCTGGAGTCACTTGTAGGCCAGACCCTGTCAGAATGGCAGATTTCCTTCCCTAAAGGACATTAGTGAGCCAGATGTGTTTTTCCACCAATTGGCATCATTAGATTCTTCATTTCAGACATTTTTTTTTAAAACAAATAGGAATCAAATTCCACCATCTGCTGTGGCAGGATTTGAACCCAGGTCCCAAAAGTACTAGATGAGTTTCAGGATTAATAGTCTTGCAAAACTACCACTAGGCCCACTGCCTGTGCATGTTTATTGCTCTCTACTCCCCACTTGTTCATCTGTCCGTCTAAATACCTCAAAAATTGCTATCACATCTGCTTCTACCACCTCACCGAGCAGCATGTTCCAGCACCTACCACGTTCTGTGTAAAAAAAATCTTGTCTTGCGCATTTCCTTTAAGTTTTCCACCTCTCACGATAAACCTAAGCGCGTTAATATTTGACATTTCCAATCGGGGAAGAAACTCCTACCATCCACCTTTTCTGTGCCTCGCGTAATTTTTTATACTTCTATCAGGTTGCCCCCTCGGCCTCCAATGCTCTCGTGAGAATTATCCAAGTTTGTCCAATCTCTCCCAGTAGCTAACACACTCCAATCCAGGCAACGCCCTGTTTAATCTCTTTTGCACCCTCTCCAAAGCCTCCACATCTTTCCAATACTGCATTGACCAGAAATGCACACAGTAGCCTGATCAAAGATTTATACAGTTGCAACATGACATGCCAACTTTTGTACTCAATCCCCTGACTGCTCGAGGCAAGCATGCCATAACTCTTCTTTGTTACCCTATCCAATAGTATTGTCACTTTCAGGGAACGATGCACTTGGATCCCAATATCTTTCTGCATAATAACTATCCTCAGGATCCTGCCATTACATTTCATACCAGTAAAGCTCATTCTCTGACGAAGTGGTATGACAGGGCCATAAAGGTGGTTGAACCATTGCTCCGAGGTGAGAAGTTCTGGCTTGTCCAATGATTAGGAGCCAGCAGGAACTGCAGATGTTGGAGAATCTGAGATAACAAGGTGTAGAGCTGGATGAACACAGCAGGCCAAGCAGCATCAGAGGAGCAGGAAGGCTGACGTTTCGGGCCTAGACCTGGGTCTAGACCCTTCAGTCCAACTCATCCATGCTGACTAGATATCCGACATAAATCTAGTCCCATTTGTCAGCATTTGGCCCATATCCCTCAAAACCCTTCCTATTCATATCCCCATCCAGATGTCTTTTAAATGTTGTCATTGTACCAGCCTCCACCACTTCCTCTGGCAGCTCATTCCATACACGCACCACCATCTGTCTGAAAAGGTTGCCCCTTAGGTCCCTTTGATAACTTTCCCCTCTCACCTTAAACCTATGCCCTCTGATTTTGAACTCCCCAGCCCCAGGAAAAAGACCTTGTCTATTCACCCTATCCATGCCCCCTCATGATTTTATAAATCTCTGTAAGGTCACCCATCAGCTCCCAATACTCCATGGAAAATAGTCCCAGACTGTTTAGCCTCTCCCTATAGCTCAAACCCTCCAAGCCTGCCAACATCCTTGTAAATCTTTTCTGAACCCTTTCAAGTTTCACAACTCTAGCCCTAAACCTATCCCTCACCCAAACCGTAACCCTAACTGTAACCCTATTCCTAACTCAAACCCTAACCCTAGCCCTAGTCCAAACCCCATCCCTATCCCTAACCCTAACTCTAAACCTAACCCTAACCACTGGGAATCTGTTATTTTATGTATAAGCCCCACCTTCCCAAGCTCCACAATTAGATTCCAGTCTGTAACTCACTTTCGGGTATTTGCTTTCTGTGTATAAACCCCCTCGCACCTCTAGAGTCAATTCTAGTCTGTAATCATTGCTGGGAGTTTGTTATTCTGTATCCAAACCCCACAAGCACTTCAATTACATTGCGGTCTGTAACTCACTCCTGGGTATCAATTATTTTATATATAAACCCACCGAACCTCTCAATTAGGTTCCAGTCTGTAACTCACCTCTGGGTATCTATTTTTAATATATCTGCTCATGGGCGGTGGGCATTTCTGGATGGGCCAAAATCTGTTGATCATCCCTCATTGTCCAGAGGACAGTTGAGTCAGCCATAAGAGACAATAGGTACTGCAGATGCTGGAGAATCCGAGATAACAAGGTGTGGAGCTGGATGAACACAGCAGGCCAAGCAGCATCATAGGAGCAGGAAAGCTTGACGTTTCGGACCTAGACCCGCAGCCATATTGCTGTGGATCTGGAGACCCCTTGAGGTGAAACTAGGTAAGGATAACAGATTTCCTTCCCTAAACAATGTCAGTGACCAGATTAATTTATTATGGTTTCCTTTTATGGTGGAATTTAAACTCAAATCTCACAAGAAAAAGGCCTAGGGGGCCCCCAGATCACTTACCAGTAACACTACCTCTGTGGAACCACCTTCCCTCTGTAAACTCCTTGATTAAATTCCAGCCTCTAGCTCACTCTCAAGTATTCCTAATGATATAAGTAAGCTCCCCAATGATTTTCATTTGATTCTAGCCCATAGGTCTCTCCTGGATATGTATTATTCTATATATAAATTCCCCGAGTCCCTTGATTATGTTACAACCTCTGACTCAAATCCCATTGTTTGTTGTTCTCTGTACAACCCACAAGTCTCTCACTTAGGTTGCACCCTCACTATCTGATATCTATTGTTCTATCTATAACCACAAAGCCACAAACTTCTCCCTGTCCACCGGCCCTGCTTAAATCAATTAGATTACTGCCTCTAACTCACCTCCCTGATAGAGGTAATCTTATCGACAAAACCCATCAAAACCCCTGGATTCTGTTTCAGCCTGCAATTCACTCCTTTCTCTCTGTTATGTTCCATTCAAAACTCTGCAGAACTTGTTATGTCAATTCCATTCTGTAATCATGCCCGAGAATCTGTTATACTATATATAAGCCCCCAAATCGCTCAATTAGATTCCAGTCTGTAACTCACTCCCAGGTATCGGTTAAAAACTGAAAGAACTGCGGATGCTATAAGTCGGGAACAAAAACAGAAGTTGCTCGGAAAGCTCAGCAGGTCTGGCAGCATCTGTGAGGGGAAAAAACAGAGTTAACGTTTCGGGTCTCAGAACTAAGGAAGGGTCACCGGACCTGAAACGTTAACTCTGTTTTATTTCTTCACAGATGCTGCCAGATCTGCTGAGCTTTTCCAGAAACTTTGTTTTTGTCCCAGGTATCTTTTATGGTATTCCTAAACCACCCTGAACCCTTCGATTATATTCTAGTCTGTATCTCACTCCCGGGTATCTATTACTTTATTCCTAAACCACCCTGAGCCCTTCGATTAGATTCTAGTCTGTATCTCACTCCCAGTATCTATTACTGTATTCCTACACCACCCTGAGCCCTTCGATTAGATTCTATTCTGTATCTCACTCCCAGGTATCTATTACTGTATTCCTACACCACCCTGAGCCCTTCGATTAGATTTTATTCTGTATCTCACTCCCAGTATCTATTATTGTATATCTAAATCACCCCGAACCCTTCAATTAGTTTCTAGTCTGCAACTCACTTCCAGGTATCTGTTATTCTACATATAAACCACCTCAAACCCCTCAATTAGATTCCAATCGGTAACTCACTCCCAGGAATCTGTTATTCTATATTTAAAGTCCCTGAACACCTTGATTAGGTTCATCTGTAAATCACACCCATATATCTGTTATTCTATATATAGACCACGCCAAACCTCTGAATTAGATTGCAGTCTGTAATTCACACCCAGGTATCTGTTATTCTATATATAAACCACCAAAATCACTTGATTGAATTTCAGTCTGTCGCTCACTCTCTGATACTTGAGTCTAGCCATCATGTTGCCCCTCAATTGGATTCCTGTCTGTCACCCTCTATCTTTTATTAGTTACAAATTAAGAATACAAGTTGGTTATTCACAGAATCCTTACAGGAAGGAATCAGGCCATTCAGCCCATCGAGTCCACACCAAACCTCTAAAAAGCAACCCACCCAGACCCATACCCCCTCCCCTGTAAACTTGCATTTCCCATAGCTAGCCCACCTGGCCCGTGGAAGGAAACCGGAGCACCCTGAGGAAATCCACGCAGACACTGGGAGAACGAGCAAATTCTGCACAGACCTGAGGCTGGAATCAAACGCGGGTCCCTGGCACTGGTGAGATAGTAGTGCTAACCACTGAGCCACTGTGCTGCCCATTCTGGCCCTTAAACCTGCTCTGCCTTTATATAAGACCATCACTGATATGCGTATGTTTAAAATTCCACACTTCCGTGTACCCTGACATCGTCTGGTTGCCCAATCTCTGTCCACCAAAGTCCAAGGTCGCATAGCCCTCTGAGAGTAAACATTTCACCTTATCTCTGTCCTAAAAGGTTAACACCTAATCTTGAAACAGTGCCCTATATTCTGCAGTCATCCCCAGGTGTAAGTATCCTTTCAATGACCACCCAGAATCTTAAAATCACTCCTAGGTCAAATGAGGTGCATTAGTCGCAGCATGTAATCAAATTGAGATGTTCAAAGAATTTTATATGTATCAAATAACATACCCCAGGAGGAATTTACAGACTGGAGTCCAATCGAGGGGTTTGGATGGTTTATATATAGAATAACATACTTGAGAATGAGAGGCAGACTGGAACCTAATCGAGGGATTTGCAATGCTTTCTATATAATATAATACCCATTTGGGAGTGAGTGACAAACCAGAATGTAATCAAAGGGTTCAGGGATGGTTTATACATAGAATTACAGATATTCAGGAGTGTGTTACAGACTGGAATCGAATTGAGGAGTTCACCGTGGCTTAGATGTAGAATAACATTTACTCATGCGTGACTTACAGGCTGGAATCTAATAGGGAGGGTATGGAAGTGAATATCTACATATAAAATAACAGATCCCTGGGAGTGAGACGCAGAGTGGATTCTAATTGAGGGGTTCAGGAATGTACACATAGAATAACAGATGCCTGGGAGTGTCAGACTGGGCTCTAATTGAGGGGTTCAGGGATGGTTCATATCTAGAATAAGAGATATCTGGGAGTAGATTTTAAACTGGAATCAAATTGAAGGGTTCCATGTGGTTTATGGGAATAATAACAGATACCCATGAGTGAGTTAGAGTCGAATCAAATTGAGGGTTTCAGTGTGGTTTATATATAGAATAACACATGCCTGGGAGTGAGTTACAGGCTAGATAACTTGACATAAACTCAAAGGATAACAAGGTGTGGAGCTGGATGAACACAGCAGGCCAAGCAGCACCAGAGGAGCAGGAAAGCTGACGTTTCGGACCTAGACCCTTCTTCAGAAATCAAAGGACCCATTTTAAACTCTTACTGTGAAATAAGCCCAGCCTGGCCCTCTCCTCACAAGAAAACCAATTCATTTCAGGAAACTAGACTAGACTAGACTAGACTAGAATAGACTAGAATACAATATAATATAAAGGAATTGAATAGAATAGCAATTTATTGTCAAAGCATATTTTTACAAAATATACAGGAAGAGTTTTACTAGTCGAGAACAATTGACCAATAAAGATGTTGAGGTTCTAGTCAAGAATGAACAAGCATCATATATTGGATATAGACAACTGGAATCAAATGAATCTCTTGAAGAGTAGAAAGAGTGTAAGGGCATTTGTAAGAGGGAAATCAGGAAGACAAAGCGGGGATATGTGGTAGACTTGGCAAATAAGGCTAAAGATAATCCAGAGAGATTTTACAAGAGCGTAAGGACAAAGAGAGAGAGAATAGTGCCCCTTAAAGGTTAACAAGATCAGCTTGTGTCGAACCTCAAGAGATGAGAGGGATATTAAATGAATATTTCGCATCAGTTTTTTCACTGTTGAGAAAGAAGCGGAGGCTAGAGAACTCAGGGAAATAAATACTGATGTTTTGAAATTGTATCAGAGATAATAGGTACTGCAGATGCTGGAGAATCCGAGATAACAAGGTGTGGAGCTGGATGAACACAGCAGGCCAAGCAGCATCATAGGAGCGGGAAAGCTTGACGTTTCGGGCCTAGACCTTTGCCATTCGGTCCCTCAGGTCTGCTTTGCAATTCAATGAGATCATGTCTCATCCCACATTCCTCATGTCCACTTTCCTGCCCTCTCCTCATAACCCTGACTGATCAGGAATCTATCTATCTCAGCCTTAAATAGACACAGCTCCCACTGCTTTCTATGGCAAGGGGTCTTAAATTGATGACCCTTTATTCTGAGACTGTGCCCTCTGGTCCTAGACTCTCCCACGAGGGAAGACATCCTCTCAGCCTTGACCCTATTAAGGCCCTTGAGGATTCTTTAAGTTTCATCTCTCTCTCTTCTAAAATGTAGTGAGTAAAGTCTCAACCTGTTCAGCCTTTGCTCACAAGACAATCCATTCATTCCTGGGATCTTCCTTGTCAATTTTCTCTAAACTGCATCTAATGTAATGATACCTTTCCGTAAATAATGGGACCAAAACAGCTCCCTGTCCTCCAAGCGTGGCCTCACCAGCACCTTGGTCAGATCCCAAAATGACCCACATGATAATGGATAGATTGTTTAGAGATGTTCGAAGCAGGATAAACACCTCGGCCAGGCAGGCAGAAGTGGAAAGGGAGGATTGGTTCACTTCAAATAAATAGACACATAGAATATAGCCTCTGACATTTTATAACAGGAGGGTAGGGGATGAAACCGGACTGAAGTCAGGTTCGAAGGAAGTGGGTCATAGATTTCTCAGGAAACTCTGCACATGGGGTGGAAAAGGAGATGAGGGAGAGGATAGTGGTTCTCAAGGATGGAAGGAAATGGGTGGTTCTGATTTGAGAAGACTGCTGAAGATTGCAAATCTGAACGAGAGAGGTATTGTCATATGACAGTAAGATATAACAGCAGAATGAGGCCATTCAACCCATCAAGTCTGTTCCGCCGTTCAATTGTGCCTGATATGTTTCTCAACCCCATTCTCTTGTCCTCGCCCCATAATCCCTGATCCCTTTATTAATCGAGAATCTATCTCTCTCCTTCTTAAATACACTCAATGATTTGGCCTCCACAGCCCTCTGTGACCATGAGTTCCACAGATTCACCACCCTCTGGCTGAAGAAATTCCTCCTCGTCTCAGTTTGAAAGGACCATCCCTTCACTCTGAGGCTGCGCCCTCGTGCCCCGGTCTCCCCGACAAGTGGAAACATCATCTCCATGCGCACACTATCCCGGCCTCTCGGTATTCTACAAGTTTCAATCCGATCCTTCCTTATCCTTTTAAACTTTGTTGAGTACAGACCCAAAAGTCTTCAACTGTTCCTTACCTGACAAGCCCTTCAGCCCCGGGATCATTCTTGTAAACCTGTTTTAGACCCCCTCCAAAGCCAGTACATCCTTCTTTAGATATGGAGCCCAAAATATTGCTCACAATAATCCAAAACCCAGAGCCTTATAACATGCAGGTTCAATTGGCAGGGAGGGCAAATGCAATCTTTGCTTTCATTTCGAGAGGGCTGGAACTCAGGAGCAAGGATGTACTGCTGAGGCTGTCTCATGCTCTGGTCTGACTGCATTTAGAATATTGTGAGCAGTTTTGGGATGGGATGCTCTGGCGGTCTGTGTGGACTTTAGGCCGAAAAGTCTATTTGCACACTGTAAGAATTCTATGGTATGATGATGATGATCTCTGACTCAGGCTTGCTTCAGTGCTCCAGCAAAGCTCAGTGCAAGCTGTAAGAACAACACCTCATTTTTCGCTTGGGAAACTTTCGACAACTCAATATCGACTTTAATAATTTTAGGGCCTGAACATTTTCTTCGATGTCCTTTACCCAGACCCCCACACCCCAAGCCCTGCCATCCCATTGGTTGCTTTCAGACAGTCATACTGTCATACAGCGCAGAAACAGACAATTTGGCCCAACCAGTCCATGCCAACCATGTTCCCAAACTAAACCAGTCCCACCTGCCTGTGTTTGCCCCATATCCCTCCAAACCTTTCCTATTCATGTTCTTATCCAAATGTCTTTTAAACATTGTAACTCTACCTGCATCCACCACTTCCTCTGGCAATTCATTCCACATAAGAACCACGCTCTGCATGAGAAAATTGTCCCTCATGTCCTTTTTAAAGCTTTTTCCTCTCATCTTAAAAATATGTCCCCTAGTTTTGAACTTAGCACAGCCAATCCACTTTCACATAATTATGGTCCCCATCATCAGCTTTTCTTTATAGTGAGTATATTATGTCTCCCTGTCATTCTCTCTCGCTCTCTCCGGGCTCTGTCTCTACCTTAACTCTCACTCTTTGTCCCTCATCCTGTCTTCGGCATATATACTACCTGTTTCTAGGTACCATCAGTTCTGAAGAAGGGTCACTGGACTCATAGAGTCATATAGTCCTACAGCACGCGGACAGGACCTTTGGCCCAAACTGGTCCATGCCGACCAAAACGTCCATCCATGCCACCCCATTCCCTGCACTTGGCCCATACCCTTCTAAACCTTTCCTATCCATGTATTCGTCCAAATGCCTTTTAAATGTTGACTGGAAACGTTAACTCTGCTTTCTCTCTCCACAGATGCTGCCAGACCCTGAGTTTCTCAGTGATTTCTGTTCCTGTTTGAGGTTATGACAGAGCTGTGAAATAACATTGGTGAGGCGACAGCTGGAGTACTGCATGCTGTTCCAATCTCCACACTATCAGAAGGGTGTGATTGCATGGGAGGGGGTGCAGAGGAGACCCAACAGGATGTTGCCCTGGGATGGAGTGATTTAGCTATGAGGAGAGGCTGGATAAGTCTAGCGTTATTCCCCTTAGAGCAGAGAAGGCATATAGGAACAGAAGTAGGCCATTCAGCCCATCAAGTCTGCCTGGTCATCTAATGCAACCCCAGCTGATTGGATACATCAATGTATTTGACTGACTTCATCCCCATACAACACTGGTCATCAGAAATCTACATAAATTCAGAATACTGTGAGGGGAACCTGATTGAGATCTGTGAAATTATGAGCTTCACCGACAGGGTAGATCGGAAAACATGTTTCCCCTTAGCAGAGGGATTAACAACAAACTGGGCCAATGAGTTAAGGCAAGGAGTAGGAAGCTTAGAGGGGGTTTGTGGAAGTTTTATTTTCATCCAGACGAGAGAGGCAGAAACCCTCACAACTTTTCAATGAAGACTTGAAATGCCACATCAAGTAAGGCCAAGTGTCAAGTCTGGGAAATGGGATTGGAATAGATTGGTGCTTGATGACCAGAATGGACTTGATGGGCTGAGGGGCCTCATCTTATTTTTTTCATTCATTAATGGGATGAGGATCACTGACTGGGCAGCATTCATTGTCCATCCCTAATTGCCCAGAGGGCAGTTCAGAGTCAACCACATTGATGTGGGGCTGGAGTCACATGTAGGCCAGACCCAGTAAGGACATTAGTGAACCAGATGGGTTTTTTCCTGACAATCGACAATGGATTCATGGTCATCATTAGACTCTTAATTCCAGATATTTATTGAATTCAAATTCCACCGTCTGCCGTCGTGGAATTTGAACCAGGGTCCCCAGGATGTTACCTGGGTCTGTGGATTAACAGATAATACCACTAGGCCATTGCATCCTCTATGCTACGACTTCATAGACCGAGCAAACAGACTGATCCTCGCAGCTAGTAACCCTCTCAAAAACTCAACGCAGCTCATACTTTGCCAACTAAACTCTTCAACCCTTAGGCTCTGTGACTCCATGACAAGGGCGTAGTTTTTCAGAGAAGGGATGTGCAGTCCAGCTGATATGAGCAGGGACCCAAACACATCATCAAATAATTTAAAAGTGTCATTTAAATATCGCAGGGCTACACAAATAGCCTCAGAATGAAGCCATTTGGCAGAATTCCCGCTCACCAATCCCTGCTACTCCCTGCTGGCATCCTCCTAACACCATCCCATCTACCATTCCCCAACACCACCCATCCTCCCTCCTGTCTCCTTGACCTGACACATCCTGTCCGTCTTCCTCCCCAACTATCCACCTCACTCTTCCCACTGACCAATTCCCACCAGTCTCTACCTGCATTTACATATCACCATCCCATCTACCTTCCCCAAGCCCACCCCTCCTCCCTTTATTTACTTCCCACCTCCATTCCCCCTCCACAGTCCTGAAGAAGGGTACCTACCCGAAACGTTGACTTTCCTGCTTCCTCTGAAGCTGCCTGGCCTGCTGTGTTCCTCCAGCTCCATGCTACGTTGTCTCTTAAATCCAGAACTTTCCAACAAGCACCAAGACATCGCTTGGCTGGTGGTGAGAAAGGGCAGAGACCCTTCTTGTACACTCAGTCTCTCTGTGCCGCCACACACCACCCTCGATGCGGCTGTGGGAGTAGGGTGGGGTGGGTGTACAGACTGTCACACACCTCCTGCTGGAGTGTGCCTTTGCAGAGAAAGTTCTGGCGAAAGACATGGTGGTTTTCATCGGGGTTCCTCCCCAGCAGTTCCGTGACTCCGTAATCTGCGGTCTGTTCACAGGGGACGCACAGTGAGACAAACATCGACTGCGCCTAGAGGATCTTCAACTCGATGACGGGAGCTCTCTGGTCTGCCCGAAACTTGTTGGTCTTCCAGAGCAAGGGGTTGACCTCGACCAAGTGTTGCAAACTGGCACATTCCAAGGTCCCGGACTACGTGCTGAGGGATGCACTGAAACTTGGGGCAGCTGCCACCAAGCCACAGTGGGCAAAGACCACCATCTAAGGTCTTCTGGCCAAAATACAATGGGGGCCTGTCCAGTTATAAGTACATGTATAGGAAAGGGTTGGAGAGTTATTGGTCAAAAGCAGGCACGTGGGACTAGTTTAGTTTGGAAACATGGTTGCCATGGACTAGTTGGGCCGAAGGGTCTGTTTCGGTGCTGTATGTGGCTATGACACTGAACATTTGTTGATTGTGCAGGTCAGTGAATTCAGAATAATTCATGACAGATTACTGGAGCTTTATAAAATATTAGCTAGTGTGTGTGCCTCAAATATATGTAAATAAAGCCTTTCATAATGAAGAAATGTGTTTGGTTTGTTTTTTGGATGGGGACAAACTCCAAAGTTTGTTTCTGTATATGCTACTGTGCAGAATTGAGCTGCTCGAGTGACTAGGTATGTATGTAAAGAAATCTTTATGAATAAAGTCTATTTTTGAAATTAAAAAATGAGCTTTCCCAACTTCCAAAGGGAGTTACAAAAAGGTTTGCGTTGAGACTCTCAAGGGCACATTTTCGTCACACTCCCCCTCTTGGAACTTACTGTCACCTCACTCACAGCGAAGTCTGTGCCTCTCTGTTCAGATGGGGTCGACACTGGGTCAGTGAAGTCACGGGGATAAAAGATAGACAGTGGGGGAAGAGAGGGGTAAAAAAACACGTAACAGAAAGTTCAAGAGAAGCACCAATAGCGAAACAAGAGGCAAGTGAAGACAGAAAGATTATCTTTCTAAAATCATAGCCCTGTCAGTCACCCACATTAAAACAGCAGTATCAGGTTGTAAAACCGTTCTCAACGAGCAGTTCTTAGTCAGAGAATTAACCCTGCCTTGTACACAGCCAAGAAAATAGCCATACCACAGCAACCATTAATCCTCCACTCCATCATTAATTAATGCACTCAGAATAATAGAAAGTGACAGAACATCAAAATTGGAGAGGGTTTGGAAAAGATTTACCAGGATTTTGCCGGGACTGGAGGGTTTGAGTTATAAGAAGAGGTTGGAAAAGCTGGGACTTTTTTCACTGGAGCGTAGGAAGTTGAGGGGTGACCTGACAGCATATATATTTACCTTTGAGTGGCGTGGTGGCTCAATGATTAGCCCTGCTGCGTCACAACACGAAGAACCCAGATTTAATCCTACCCTGGGATGGCTGTCCGTGTGAAGATTGTACGTTCTCCCTGTGTCTCTGTGGACTTTCTTCCGGGTGCTCCAGTTTTCTCCCACAGCCCAAAGATGTGTGGGTTAGGTGGATTGGCCATGCTAAATTGCCTGTAGTGTCTAGGGATATGCAAACTAGGTGGGTTAGCCATGGTAAATGCAGGGTTATGGGGATGGGGTAACAGGTGAATCTGGGTGAGATGCTCTTTGGAAGTTTGGTGTGGACTCGATGGGCTAAATGGCCTGCTTCCACTCTGTAGGGATTCTATGGTTCTTACAGAGGTGTATAAGATCATGAAGGGCATAAATAAGGTGAATAGTAAAGGTCTTTTCCCTAGGTTACAGGAATTCAAAACTAGGCGGCATATTTGAAGGTGAGAGGAGAAAGATTTGAAAAGGACATGAAGGGCAACATTTTTACACATTTTTACTGCCAGAGGAAGTAATGGATGTGGGTACAATTACAACATTGAAAAGACATTTAGATAAGAACATGTATAGGAAAGGTTTGGAGTGATATGGGCCAAATGCAGGCAAGTGGGACTAGTCCAGTTTGGAAACATGGTCACCAGGGACTAGTTGAACCGAAGGGTCTGTTTCGGTGCTGTATGACTCGGACACTGAAGAATTGTTGGTTGTGCTGGTCAGTGAATTCAGACTAGTTCATGACAGATTACTGGAGCTTTATAAGGTATTAGCTAGGGCACTTTCAGTGTGTCCACGTCTGGTCACCATACAATAGGAAAGATGTGATTACATTGGAGGGGGTGATGCAGAGGAGATTCAGCAGTATGTTGCCTGGAAAGAAGTAATTCCACCATGAGGAGGGGCTGGATAAGGGTGAGGTTGTTTCCATTAGAGCAGAGAAGGAATATAGGAACGGAAATAAGCCATTCGGCCCATCCAATGCAGTCCCAGCTGATTGAACACATCAACGCATTTTACCCACCCTATCCTCATATAGCCATACACCACCGGTCGTCAGAAATCTACAGGAATTCAGAAGACCAGGGCATGGAGAGGGGTATGGCGGTACTGGGGTTCTTCATTAAGGTCTGCAAAATTGTGAGGGTTACAGAAAGAATAGATCGGAAGAAATGTTTCCTCTTAACAGAGGGATCAATAGCCAAGGGGCCAGAGATTTAAGGCAAGGAGTTTAAGACATTGGGGTGGCACTGTGATTACCACTGCTGCCTCACAGCACAAGGGACCCAGGTTTGGTTCCAGCCTCAGACGACTGTGCAGAGTTCATATGTTCTCCCCATATCTGCACAGGTTCTCCGATTTCCTCCCACAGTCCAAAGATGTGCAGCTTAGGTGGATTGACCATGCTAAATTACCGGTCACATGCAGGCTAGGTGGGAGCACCATTAGAAATGCAGGGTTACATAGACAAGGTAGGTGAGTTGCTCCTTGGAGGGTCAGTATGGGCTGAAGGGCTCAATTCCACACTGTAGGAATTCTATGATTCTAATCAAAAATGCAGTGAGATGACTGATACAACCATACACCATCTAGGAGCTCTGGATGTGGTCTAACACTACATAACTTGACCACTTTTCCATTACTACTCTCTGAGATAAGAATGAACATTTCCTTGAGGTTTTAAAAATTAGCTGTTTGCCTTTCCCATTGCGGTTACTCAAGCTGGTGCCTCTTATTCTGTCAGCTCATCCGTTTTGGAAACATTCCATGTTATCGGCTTTTGGTCTGAAGAGGATGACCTTATATTCCAGTGTTTGGTTCTTTTTAATCGATCAATGTCCATCTGCAACCCATTGTTCTCATAACCACAAGGGGCGCTCTTGGAGGTTTCAGCCTTGTGTTGACAGCAGTTAACCAGGCCCCCATTTGTACACCTGCGTGCGGTGTCCTGCACTGTCTTATGACCTGCGTACAAATCGACTTGTACATCAAAACATAACCTGTTTGCAACACCAGGTACTGCCTGCAGTGGCGCCTCTACTCCTGAGCTTGAAGATCTGAGTTCAAATGCCACACAGTTTCAGACATGTCCAATGACAAATCAACTAAAAATTTGAGCAAACAAATTTCTGAAGAATTAGCACGGCATTTCTGAAGAAGGGTCCCGACACGAAATGTTAGCTTTCCTGCTCCTCTGATGCTGCTTGGCCTGTCGTGTTCATCCAGTTCTACACCTTGTTACCTCAGATTCTCCAGCATCGGCAGTTCCTACTGTCTCTAAAAATTTCAGCCATTTGTTTGAGGTTTTATTGTCTCGTGTACTCAAGTACATGAGGACAGTGAAAAGTGTACAATGTTACCAATTCCCATGCCATCTTAGGTACAAGGGTTCCTATGAAATCTTAGGAAGAAAAATGGAAAAGTGAACAGAAAGGTTAAAATGTTCAGAACTGCAGCTTTTCTAGTGTAAAGTACGAAGATACACAAAATAAAGTCAAAATAGAGCCCTGCAGACCTTTCCGAAGTCATGGGCCTGTAGTTGCTCCATGTGGGGCTTTCCTCAAGAGGGCTTACTCTGCACTGCGCTGGGCCAAATCTCACTGAGGCCAGCCACGCCGCTGACCATCACTGGCCACCATCTTGTCTCGTGCTGGGCCGCAGCCCCTGCCACACCGTTGCCTCCACGACCGAGCTCTCTAAAGAGATAAGTAAAAAAAAAAAATTTTAAAAAAGAGAAGGAAAAAAGGAGAAAAGAAAAGAGAAAAAAGGAATAGAGGATGGAATGGAACGAGACCCAGGGTCAAGAAACCAGACGCTGCCTCCTCTGCCAAGCACCAGCTTGAGTGGGCGAGATGGGCAACACTGGCAGTGCCCACGTCCCGTGAAAGAATTTTGTGTGAAAGTCCAGTTCTGGTTGCCTCATTACAGTAAAGATGCGGAAGCGTTGGAAAAGATGCAGAGTAGATTTACCAGGATGTTGCCTGTATTGGAGGGAAGGTCTTACAAGGAAATGTTGAGAGAGCAAGGGCTTTTCTCTTTAGAATGGCGAAGGATGAGAGGTGACTTGATAGAGGTGTACAAAATGATCAGAGGTATAGATAGAGTGGATCGCCAGAGACTTTTCCCTAGGGTGGAGGTAGCTATTACCATGGGGCATAGTTTTAAAGTGAGTGGAGGTAGATACAGGGAAGACTTCAGAGGTAGGTTCTTTACTCAGAGCGTGGTCGGGGCTTGGAATGCATTGCCGGAGAGGGTAGTTGAGTCAGCCTCATTTGGGGCATTTAAGCGGCTATTAGATAGACGTATAGATGATGGGATAAGGTAGGGGTGGAGGTTAGATAGACCTTAGGTTTAGGTTCAAAGTTCGGCACGACATCATGGGCCGAAGGGCCTGTACTGTGCTGTGCTGTTCTATGTTCTATGTTCTAAAGCACCAAATTCTTAAGAACAGAAGAAGAGAGCTGGGAGATGATTATTCTGCTCCTGCAGCATTTTTTTGGTATGTGACGCTTGGGTAAACTTCAGGGTAAATTTTTTTTCACTGTTTGTGTCTGAGAGGAGGGTGTGCACTCAATCAGGGCACACCCGCAGTATTCCGAAAGGTTGCTTTTGAATTTTTCGGGAACGATGTGGTAAACATCCAGCTGCCCTCCCAGCGAATTGTGAAACTCGTAAGCTTGGCACACATTTTATCTTGATTGTTATCATTCCATAGGATAGTTTACAAGAACATCACGATTCAATGACTTTAAAATACTGGCAGTGATGATGAAAAGTGAGCTCTGGTGTTCCATCAGCTTATTCATACCGAGAGGTACCGTACCGGCTGTGCAGGTCTGGTTTTGGCTTTGTTTAAAGTTTTGTTCGAAGGGATGACGCAGTCAGTAACGCTGAGTTTACCGGGTCAGCCAAACTGAGCAAAAAAAAAACCGACTGAAGTTCTTTGAAAAAACAAGGTAGAGAGAAAATAGGAAGTTTTAGACTCAAGAGTGGGAAAACTGCTAAGAGTCTATTATGAAAGATTTAACAGCAGGGCACTTAGAAATCAGTGACGGGATCAGAGATAGAGTCAGCATGAATTTATAAAAGGGAAAACACATTTGACAAATCTACTGGGAATTTTTTGAAGTTGTATCTAGTCGAATTGATAAGCAGGATGTGGTTTACTTGACCTTTCAGGTAGCTTCTGACGAGGACCCACATATGAGATTAGCATATAAAATGAAAGCACATGGGATTGGGGTGGTGTATTGACATGTATAGACAGCGGGCAATATTCCTTTTTAATTCGTTCATGAGATGAGAATGATGCTGGCTAGGCCAGCATTTATTGTCCACCCTTAACTGCCCAATGGGTTAAGAGTCAACCACTTGGTTGTGCTGTGGAACAGAGAGACCTAGGTGCTCAGGTACATAAGTCTTTAAAGTTTGCATCGCATATAGACTGGGCAGTTAAGAAGGCATTTAGCACACTTGCCTCCATTGCTCAGAACTTTGAGTATAGGAGTTGGGACATCGTATTGAGGTTGTACACAGCATTGGTGAGGCCCCTTCTGTAGTACTGTGTATTCTGGTCAACCTGTTACAGGAAGGATATTATTAAGTCCAGAAAAGATTTACCAGGATGTTGCTGGGTCTGGACTGTTTATAAGGGTTGAAGACTGGAGGTTAATGGGGAGATGTTAGATAGGGTGGGACGGTTTCACTGGAACGTAGGAAGTTGAGGAGGTGACCTTATAGAGGTTTATAAAATCATGAGGGGTATAGATAAGGTGAATGGCAGGTGTCTTTTCCCTAGGATGGGAGATTTCAAGACTGGGGGCATATTTTTAAAGTGAGAGGAGAAAGATTTTAAAAAGACACAGAGTGTCGTTTACACAGAGAGTGGTTTGTGTGTGGAATGAACTTCCAGAGGAAGTGATGGATGCAGGTACAGTTACAATGTCTAAAAGACATTCAGATAAGAAATGATTGGAGGGATATGGACCAAGCACATGCAGGTGGGACTAGTCTAGTTTGGAAACATGGTCAGCATGGACTGGTTGGAACAAAAGATCTGTTTCCGTGTTGTATGACTCTATGACACATTGTTGCCGGTCTGGAGTCACATGCACACCAGACCAGGGTAGCAGTTTCCCTCCCTCAAGTACAGTAGCAAACTAGCTGGCTTTCTCCTAAACAACAACTGCTTCCATTCAACATGGGAACAGAAATCAGGCCATTCAGCCCACTCTGCCATTCAATCATGGCTGATAAGTTTCTCAACCCCATGATCAGACTCTTAACCTCGGGCTTTTGTTGAATTCAGATTGTCAAGATCTGCCGTGGTGGGATTTTGAACCCAGGTCTCCCAGACATTACCTAACTCTCTCAATTAAAGTTCCAAAGATAACACCACTTGGTCAATGCCACCCCCTGAAGAGGGATAGCAGACAGGAATCAGACAGTAGGAATAAACGGGCCTTTTACTCAGTGATAGATGGTGACTGGGGTTGGGGGGGTGTATCTGCAGGGGTTCAGTACTATGTAAATCACAATGTCCATTAACGATTTAGGCGAGGGAGCAAAACGTAGTATCTCCAGGTCTGCAGGTGATGTGAAGCTAAGTGGGGGGATAAGTGTGGGGAAGATGCAGAGATGTGATTCAGATTGAGCGAGTGGACAAGGCCAACAGGGGAAAATGTCAGGATCCTCTGTAGGTTTTTGCCTTGTTAGCCAGAAACGATTCTGGGAAACCAATGTAGAAAAAGTCCCTACCCTCCACAAACCCTGGAGATTCCCCACGCAGCTCTGAGCCATGGGTGGTCAATGCATTGCTTCCAGTCAGGAAGCCAGGAGCATCTGAGTTCTGGCCGCAGTGTTGCCAATCCCACATTAGCAGAATAAAATTGGCTGAATAAAAGCAGTGTTTACTTTGAGATGGTTGATAAGTGGAATGCATTCAATCTCCCCTGAGAGGAATTAGCGCCGGCAGTTTACAACACGTCTCTTTCCGAAAGTATTTGTGAGTTGCTGCGGTCGATTTCTCCCCAACTCACCAACCATAGCCCCCCCACCGCCGCCTCTCAAAAATGAAAACCACCTGCATTTCCATCGCGACTACCCAGCCACTGTACCCACCCCCTCCAAGCCCCCCACTTCCCCACCCTGCCACAGCCACCCATGAAATCCCTTCGCAGCGCGGTGGGGTTTGAGGAGGGGGAATTAAACAGCCTGCGCACAGCAAGATCCCACAAAGACAGCTGTGACAATCGCAGGAGGTGCTATTGATTGATGGGAAGATAGGTGCCGCTGGAGAGACTCTACGAGCCTGGCAGCATCCACGGAGAGAGAAAAACTGAGTTAACATTTCAACTTTCACATCAAGTTAAGTCTGTTTCCTTCTTTCTCCCTCTCTTTCTGCACAAATACTGCCAGACCCACTTTCTGTTCGGGTTTCAGATTTCCAGCACCCTCAATATTTTGTTTTCATTTAGGTCCTGTTGAAGGCACACAAATGTCAGGCAGTGGCCATCTCCAGTGGGGGATCATCTAACCATTGCCCCTTGACAACTCAAGGTCTTATCATCACTGAACACCCCATTATCCTGTGGATTACTATTGACCAAAAACTCAACTAGACTCGCATTATACATCAAATGGCTAAAAGATCTTGCATCCAGTGACTCACTTTCTGACTCCCCAAAGCCTGATCCACCGTCTACAAGGCACAAGTTAGGAGTGTGATGGAATACTCCTCACTTGCCTGGGTGATGCAGCTCCAACAGCATTCAAAAGGACAAAGCAGCCCGTTTGATTGGCACCACATCCATTCCCTCCACCACTGACGCTCAGTAGCTGCAGTGTGTACCATCTACAAAATGCCCCGCAGAAATTCCCCAATTTTCTTGAGACAGCACCTTCCAAACCCACGCCCACGTCCACCCAAGAGGTCAAGAGCAGCAGATACATGGGAATACCACCTCCTATAAGATCTCCTCCAAGCCACTCACCACCCTGGCTTGGGAATTTTCCTTCAGCATCACTAGGTCAAAATCCTGGAATTCCCTCTCTCAGGGCATTGTGGGTCTGACTGCAGTGTTTCAAGAAGGCAGCTCTCCACCACTTTCTCAAGGGGGCAACTAGGGATGAGCAATAATTGCTGGCCCCAGCCAGCAACAGCAGCATCACTTGAGTGAAAAAAATATATGTAGTGCCTCCTCGGAGGGCAGAATGGACATATGTTTAGTGTTTCATCTTAAATGACAGCACAACGTTTCTGTAGCATTTACACTGAAGGGATGTCCTGGATTTCATTTTCTAGCCTTCAGTTTGGCGTTGAACTGATCCAGCTCCTAGTCTGGCTATCGTAGAATCCCTATAATGCAGGAGTAGACCAGTCGGCCCATCAAATCCACACCAACCATCTGGGGAGTTTCCCACTCAGACTCACCCCCCCCAACCCTACCCCTGTAAGCCTGCATTTCCCATGGTTAATCATCTAGCCTGCACACTATGGAAATTTTAGCGTTACCAATCTACCTAACCTGCAGATCTTTGGACTGTGAGAGGAAACCCACACAGGCATGGGGAGAATGTACAAACTCTACGCAGACCCAAGGGCAGAATTGAATCCAGGTCCAGGGCACTGTGAGGTAGAGTGCTAACCATTGAGCCACAGTGCCACCCACTAAACTAGCCCACTGCATCCCTGAAAAATCTGTGGAATGATGCCCAGGTCTAAAAGGATAAGGGCAGGAGGATGGGACCTATTGACTGGTCTCTGGAATATCATAGATTTAAGTATCATTTAATCCTGAGTTGTAAGATGATTGAGGGATTTTATTGGGTAGCTCGATCGACAGGGAGAGAGATGGACTCCCCCAAATGTTGGGAAGAAAGGTGAACAGTGAGGTGTTTTGCAGAGATGTTTCAGTGACAAGTTGAATGAGTGGGCAAATACATGGCAGATGAAGTATAATGTGGATAAATGTGAGGTTATCTAATTTGGTAGCAAAAAGAGGAAGGTGGATTCTTATTGGAATGGCAATTGGGAAATTGGTGGGGTGGGGGGGAGCGGTTTGCAGGGGAAGTGCAAAAGAACTGGGTGTCTTTCTACGCCAGCTGCTGAATGTAAGCATTGCAGGTGCAGCAGGCAGTGAAGAAAGCAAACGGGACATTTGCCTTCATAGCAAGAGGATTGGAGCACAGGAGCACGGATGTCTTGCTGCAATTGTGCAGGGGCCTTGGTGAGACCACAGTGGAAATATTGTGTGCGGTTTTGGTCTCCTTACCTGAGGAAGGATGTTCTGACAATGGAGGAAGTGCAACGAAGGTTTATCAGACTGATTCCTAGGGTGATGTATGAAACAAGACTGGATTGGTTACGGTTGTGATAAATTTTGTCTAAATTTTGCTTTTTTGTAAATCATTATGTATGACTTCCTTCATTGGTGTAGGTGCTGTGATGGGGCGAGTACAGAATTTTTCCCTGTATTTTTCATGTAACAGTACAAATGACAATTAAATTCTGTTCTATGTTCACTGGAGTTTAGAAGAATGGTAGAGGGTGCAGGATCTAACAGAAACCTAACAGGGTCAAGGCAGGAAGGATGTTCTTGATGAGCAGGGAGTCCACAACCGGAGGGTCACAGCCTCAGGGGTGGGCCATTTCAGACTGAGATGAGGAGAAATGTCTTCACCCAGAGAGTGAGGAGCCTGTGGAATTCTCTGCCACTGAAAGCGGTTGAGGCCGCTGGACTGTTTTCAAGAAGGGTTAGATATAGTTCTTAGGAATGAAAAGACCGTAGGATTTGAGGGAAGGATCTGGGAAGAGGGAATTAGGTTGGATGATCAGCCATGCTCATGTTGAAAGGTGCAGCAGTTATGGAGGGTTGAATGGCCTACTCCGACTCCTATTTTCGATATTTAGATACAAATGCCAAAATTCCATTTGCCCTCCTAATGTCCTGTGGCACCTATGTATTAGCTTTCTCGTGTATGAAGGCACCTAGACTGCATCCCTTGATGCTTCCTGGTGAGGATCAGCAAGCTCACATTTAGATTCCATATCCCATTGCCTCCCCTTTGCTATCGGCCAGTAGGAGGCGGTGTTCAGTGAAGAACACTGGACCAACAGACACTGTTGTAACCAGGCATGCGTGGTAATTAATGGGAATGGAGCATTTTTGTACATTGCATCCAAAGAGGGACCAGCTCACCACCTCCTTAATATAGGAGAGGCAAAATTCTCTGTCCACAACAGATTACCTCTCCAACACAAGCGCAGAAACAGGAGTAGGAGGTGGGAAGTCATGTTCAGCTGTACGGGACATTAGTGAGGCCACTTTTGGAATACTGCGTATAGTTCTGGTAGATCTGTTATAAGGCTGTAATTAAATCGGAAAGAGTGCAGGAAAGATTTACAAGGATGTTACCGAGATCGGAGGGTTTAAATTATAAGCAGTGGCTGGATAGGCTGGGGTTATTTTCTGTAGAGTGCCAGAGGCTGAGGGGTGACCTTATAGACGTTCATAAAATCCTGACGGGCATGGATAGGGTGAATAGCCTTTTCCCCAGGGTAGGGAAGTCCAAAAGTAGAGGGCATAGGTTTAAGGTGAGAGGGGAAAGATTTAAAAGGGACCCAATGGGCAACTTTTTCATGCAGAGGATGCATGTATGGAATAGGCTGCCAGAAGAAGTGGTGGAGGCTGGTACAATTACAATATTTAAAAGGCATCTGATTTGTATATGAATAGGAAGGGTTGAGAGGGATATGGGCCAAATGCTGGCAAATGGGAATAGATTTATATCGGATATCTGTTCAGCATAGTTGAGTTGAACCGAAGGGTGTGTTTTCATGCTGTATGAATCTCTGACTGTATGACTCCATCTTCCCTAAACAGATGAGAAATCTTGATGGCATGTGACTCCAGTTCACAGCAGTGAGATTGTCTCTCAACTGCCCTCTCGGTGATCAGGGATGAGATATAAATGGCAGCTTTAGAGGAGGTGATGGCCTAGTGGTATCATTGCTGGACTGTTAACCCAGAGAACCCAGTAATGCTCTGGGGACTCAGCTTTGAATCCTGCCACAGCAGATGGTGGAATTGAAATTCAATGAAAAAGAAATCTGGAGTAAAGAATGTAATGACAACAATGAATCCATTGCCCCAATTGTTGGAAAAGTTTCACTCATGTCTTTCAGGGAAGGAAACTGCTGTCCTTACCTGGTCTGATTTTACATGTGACTCCAGACTCACAGCAATGTCATTGACTCTTAATTGCCCTCTGGGCAATAAATGCTGGCCTAGCTAGTGACGGTCTCATCCTGTGAATGAATTAATTTTTTATATTCACTTACAGGACATGGACATCATTGGCTGGGCCAGCTTTTTATTGTCTGTCCCTCATTGCCCCCTGAGAAGGTGACGGTGAGCTGCCATTATGCTGTAGTCCCTATGCTTTAGGTTGAGCCTTGGAAAGGAATTTAAAAAAATTAATTTGCCAAAACCAGTGAACAATATTTTTTTGTAAGAAAAGCTGCATCTGTTGGGTAGGGTGGTTTGTGGGGAGGGGGATAGGCATCAAGCTGGTCAAAGATGGTTTCTCAGTCCTTCGGAAACTCCAGTCTTTCATGGCAAAAAAATCATTCTGTGCAGACTGCTTGTGCCAAATCATCTTGTTCTTTCCCACCTTCTCTTATCAGTACATCTTACGTGTCATCAATTACACCAGACTGCAATGTTTTCACCTTACCTTACATCGCTGAGGCCAAGTTGTAACCTTTTAACTATTTCCAAGTTGCATGCTGTTGACGGCATGGCCTGGCAACCATAAGGAATGAGGTAGGTTGTGCATGTCTGAGCCTCAGTATAGGTGAAGAATTCCCCTCATCTGTCAAAGTGATCCATGGGCCCAAGTCCACAAACCACAAAAAGCACGTTCACAAATTCACTAAAGCAAAAATATAAAGCATGAGGGTCCAAATCCCCAGGAGAATAGAATTGCAAAAGCAGAGACATTGTGTTCCTGAACCCTGGTGGAAGGTTCACTGCTCTAACCTCACGGAGGTTGGTGGTTAAGTGGAGCGAACTGCCAAAGGAAGTGGTAGGTACAGGGGCAGTTACAACATTTAGAAGACATCCGGACAGATACATGAGTTGGAAAGGCTTGGAGGGATATGGGAAAAATGGAGGCAAGTGGGACTCATTGATTTTGGAAAACTTGGTCAGCATTGAGTTGAACTGAAGGGTCTGTTTCCGTGCTGTATGACCATATGACTGTAATCTCCATCTGCCATTCCTCAGCCCATTGGCTCAGTTGATCGAGATCCCATTGTAGTCTTCAATAACTTTCTCCACTGTCCACTATATCACCGACTTTGGCGAATTTTACAAACTTACTAACCATGCCTTCTGTATTCTCATCCAAATCATTTACATAAATGACAAATAAAAGTGAACCCAATGCCAATCCTCTCTGGCCAGAGGTCTCCAGTCTGAACAAGAACCCTCTATCACCACTCTCTGTCTCCTACAATCAAACTAAGTTTGTATCCAACTGACTAGCCGTCCCTGGATCTCATGTGATCTAACCTTACTAACCAGTCTATCATGCAGAACTTTGTCGAATGCCTTACTAAAGTCCATGTATAGTGCCACCAATAGAAGTTTCTATCCCAGCTTTGAGCCATTTCATTGGTTCCTCATTGTCAAAATTAAAGAATTAAAAATTCTTT
The DNA here is from genome assembly GCA_024137785.1 of Ginglymostoma cirratum. Classification (NCBI taxonomy): domain Eukaryota; kingdom Metazoa; phylum Chordata; class Chondrichthyes; order Orectolobiformes; family Ginglymostomatidae; genus Ginglymostoma; species Ginglymostoma cirratum. The sequence goes on along the minus strand of JAHRHZ010000141.1, from coordinate 13,987 downwards.
AACAGTCTTGGCAAGTATGTTCTCCAACTTAAAGGAAATTGTTATTTGGATGTGAGGAAGCATGCACTGCTTCTGATGAAGGGTTTAGGCCCGAAACGTCAAGTTTTCCTGCTTCTATGATGCTGCTTGACCTGCTGTGTTCATCCAGCCCCATGCTTGTTATCTCGGATTCTCCAGCATCTGCAATACCTTTTATCTCTGATACTGTAACAGAACAGTGGAAGAGAATGGAAGATTACAGGAGAGTTGAAAAATAAAACCCCACCATGAGCTCCTCAATCGTACTTGCATTCTCACAAGGCCATAATTAACTCAGCTCAGTCGCGTGACTGTTAGACTGGCAGAATTTCTATTGTATGCACAGCTGTCTAGAACAATAGAAAGCATAAACTTTATTACGTTGCCTAAGAAGTTACCAGAAACAGGGACAAACCTGACCAGAGAGGAAGCCATGCTCAATCCCAGAAGACTGTTCAAGAAGGTGAAAGACAGAGGTTTTGGTCCCGATTCCATCCCTCAACACTGGGGGAGTGTTACGCTCTCACCTTTTAAGTGAAATGTCAAATTAAGACTGCCTCTTCCCTCCCTGCTCAGTTGATACCAATGTTTGAAGAAGAGTATTGATGACCTAGGCTATTGATGACCTAGGTTTGTCATACGATTCCCTTGAATACATTAATATTCTTTAGTGAAAGCAATCTGCCATCCTTACTGGGTTTGGGATTACATATGACTCCAGAACAACAGCCGTGAGGTCAGTCTGAAACTCTCCTCTGAAATGACTATGTTCAATAAGGCCACTCGATGCTAACTTTGCAAGGGCAACTAAGGATGAGCAGATTTCCATCCAAATAGCCATCTAATGCTCTCAACTGAACCTACCCCCACCACACTTCCAGACAATGTGTTCCAGACCCTAACTGCTCACTAAGTGAGAAAGTTTTCATCCTCACATCACCCTTGCTTCATTTTTTAAAATTTGTTCACAGGATATGAGTGTCAATGGTCAGGCCAGCATTTATTTCCCATCCCTAATTGCCCAAAGTGTAGTTAAAACTCAACTATGTCATTGCAGGTCTGGAATTGCACATAGACCAGGCCAGGTAAAGATGGTAACTTCCTTCCTAAAAGGCGTTACTGAACCAGATGGGGTTTTCCTGACAATCGACAATGGTTTCACAGTTGGATGCTCAATTCTAGATATTTACTGAATTCAAATTCCACCATCTGGATCCAAACCCGGGTCCCTGGAACATTACCTGGGTCTCTGGATTAATGATCCCATGATAATACCACTGGGCCATCACTTCCACCCATTTGCAGTGTGCGTACCTACCCCCTTGTTCCTTTTATGAGTGGGAACACTTCCTCCCTATCCAGTTCCCTCATGATTTTCAAAATCAGATCCGCTCTGTGAGGCTTCAAGAAATGTAATTTGTCCTTTCTTTTATGAAGAAAGGTTGAGACAGAGGTGCCAAACAGTCTGGTTCAAAGCCAATAAAGTAAACCATTTGTGAGGCCTCGGGGTTTTAAGTTGAAACAATAGAAGCAGCCTGAATGGGTGGGGCCAACTCCCACACAACCAGGATTTTTAGCTTTAGCCTTCAGAAATGGTTGCTGGGGGTCTTGAAGCTGGATGTGGAAGCTTTTAATCTTGTCTCCATTACAGCAAAAAGCTGAGGTTCTCTTCCTGCTGCTAGAATTGCATGTGATACAATCTATTTTACTGAATTTGCCTTTGCCAAGGACGTGTTTATGAAATGTTACTATGGTTAATATATGTTATTTTGTTAACTATTTCAATATGCAGTTAATCCAATGCTTTTTTAAAATCATCTTTATTTTGTTTGTAATTTAACTATAGTGTGTAAATGAAGTGCGTTTTCCTTCAAGTCTGGTCAAGTGACCAATCAAATTACATCCGGAATGCAATACCTAACACTTACCTTTAAAACAAGAAAAAGTTAGGGTCTGGATGATCTTCTTAACATATTTTGAGGGGTTTAGTCCGGTCCATAACACCTCTCAGTCTTTGTCTTTGGCTGATCTTTGTGGCTGAACAAATGCTACATAAATGCATCATGTTTTGTTCTTGAGTCACCCTGAAGCATGGAATCTTTTGAAGGAAAAGTTTCCCCTGGTGGAAACTCCCAGACACAGTGTGAGACAGAGAGGAAAAGAAAACAAGGATCAGTGATTCTCAGTAACTTGCCAGTAGTGTTGGGAGTTGGTTTGTAGGTGGGGAAGTTGGCACTCATCTCTCTGGAGAGGAGGGGACGGGTGGGAGGTCTGTCTCAGTGCAGAGCTGTCAGGGATAAGCACGACTGATTTCAGGAGAGATATAAACCTCCCGGTGCTCAGAGGTTCTGATTAAACAGCTTGGGACCAGTGAAGACTCAAAGATGCAGCTCACACTCCTGCTTATTGTGTTTGCCTCTGCATCGATCCCTGTGCTCACAGACGGTAAGACCAGATTGCAATAGCTTGCTTTCGACAGAATGCAAAACTCGCTGTTTGTTCAAGAGTGCAGTGCTTACAATCATTCTCAAAGGAATGGGGCGTGGTGGGGGTGCTGGGTGTCACTGGTAATGTCAGCAATAAGTCCTGAGCATTTTACTCAGGGGTGTGACCCTCCCATGTAGCTCTGGGGCAGGTAAGGGCTTAAGCCTAGGGATCCTAGAGGCTCAGTGGTAGGGGCACTACCATTCGACCACCCCACACCCACAGCGGAGTCTCCTGAAAACGGTTTGAGACTCAAGCACGCAGCGACGGCATTGGGTTCAATGTTTGGTCAGCTCGGGGGATCAATGGCAGGTTCAGTTCCCTGAAGGACGTTGATGCTTCCAATCGGATATTTCGCGAGCCTTTGCCCAAATTTGCAAATGAGCCAGCTTCCACAGGAGCAGCCGCTCCATGACCTGGACAGGCGCAGCTGCATTGGCGTAGCACCTCATGCCGGGCTCCTTTCGAGGGAGCCCAGAGCCACAGGAGGCCACTCTTTACCGGGACGGTTGGCCACTGCTCCTGAGTCGCCCATTTCTCGGGGTCGACATCTGAATTGTCGACAAGTATTCCGGCCCGACGCGGCCGCTCCAAAGTCCAGCATGAGCTGCGATTATTGGTGAAGGGCTTCTGAACCAAGGCTTTTAAAGAGAATGCAAGCTGGAGTAATGGGTGCATCTCTGGTTACCACACGACAGAATCTCTACAGTGTGGAACCAGGAAATTTGACCCATTCAGTCACACACCGACCCTTCGACAAGCCTCCCAACCAGACCCAAACCTCCTACCATAACCCTGTAAGTCTCCATTTCCCATGGCTAGCCCACCTAGCCTGTGGACTGTGGGAAGGCGCCTGTGCAGGGGTGAGGAAAATATACAAAAATCCACACAGTCAGTCAAGGGGGGAATCGAACCTGGCCCCATGGTGCTGTGAGGTGGCAGTGCTAACCACTGAGCCTCATGTCACCTCGAAAGGCAGGTGGTGATTGCACTGGAGGGGATATAAAGGAAATTTACCAGGATGCTGCCTCAGATGAAACAATTCAGCAATGAAGAGGGACTTGAGGAGGTTACAGACATAGGGAGGAGGTGTAGGGGTTGGAGCAGATTACAGAGATAGGAAAGGGTGTAGGGGCTGGAGAGGGTTACAGGGATGGGGGGTGCAGGGGCTAGGAGAGGTGACAGAGATAGGGAGGGGTGTAGGGGCTGGAAGGGGTTACAGAGATAGGGAGGGGACGTAGGGACTGGAGGAGGTGACAGAGATAAGGAGGGGGTGTAGGGGCTGGAGGAGGTTACAGAGATAAGGAGGGGGTGTAGGGGCTGGAGGGGGTGACAGAGATAAGGAGGGGGTGTAGGGGCTGGAGGAGGTGACAGTGATAGGGAGGGGGTGTAGGGGCTGGAGGAGGTCATGGGGATAGGGAGGGGGTGTAGGGACTGGAGGAGGTAACAGAGATAGGGAGGGATGTAGGGGCTGGAGGAGGTAACAGAGATAGGGAGGGATGTAGGGGCTGGAGGAGGTAACAGAGATAGGGAGGCATGTAGGGGCTGGAGGAGGGTTACAGAGATAGGGAGGGGTGTAGGGGCTGGAGGAGGTTACAGAGATAGGGAAACATGAGGTGACAGAGCAACTTGAAGACAAACATTAAAATTTTAATATCAGTGCAGACGTCGATAAACAGGAAAACTACAAGTGAATAAACAATTAGCAGAACAATTGCAACAAGTGATGCTCAGTCTTTGAGGAAAGAAATGCACGTTCAGCATGTTTCAAAGGAGGAAGCAGACAGCAATCAACTGTAACGCTTTGTTCGGTTGCAAAGGTATGGTCAGAGGAGGCACATCATTAACAGGCATTTTGTTATTCATTTCAGATACTCTGGAGCTGAAGGAGGTCGAACTCAGTGTGGAGGAGAAAGCAGGCGGAGGGAGATCCCTCCTCACTGATGGGAATTATTGTGAGTGTAAAGGTAGGCACAAATGTCATGGCAACTTCGAGAACAGGCAAACTCAGTTTGTGAATTAATGATAAAATAAGGGATTGGATAAACACAGGAAACAGTCACACCAGGGGCTGATAATCACAGGAAACAGTCA
>JAHRHZ010000140.1:54183054-54323464 GCA_024137785.1 Ginglymostoma cirratum | reverse complement strand
GGAACTCCATCAACAAACACATTGAACTGGACCTGACATACAAACCACTGAAAAACAGAACCAGAAATAGTATCAACCACCCCAGCAAACCGAGGCATATAAATAACAAGCAGGACAGAACACCAAAGCTTCACCAGAAGTGCATGGATGATGCTACCTGGCAAGATGACCAAATGTCTGCAATCAAACACAATGGCTTGGCAAGCAAGCACCTCATCCATAACCTGAGCTACAAAACTTCTCAAAAACTTTACACATCACATTTTGCTAGGTATTCTGCCACAATATCCCTGATAAAGGATACAAATATCTTCCCTTTGACAGTTGTAAGGTTAACTGGGCTGTAGTTCCTTGCTTTCTGTCTCCCTCCATTATTGAATAAAATGGTTGTAGTGGCTATTTTCCAATTAGTTCTCTTTCAGATCTCATTCAGATTCTAAGATAGCTGTTGTAGGAATTTGGTGTGTCCAAATTAGTTGTTATGTTCTCTACATTAGAAGTCACCATTGTCCCCGAGAACCATAGGACTACACTCTCATTACAAAGAGGCGACTGGTGATTGTTTGACCTGAAGATCACTGTGCCTCAGGCGAATGGAGAGGTTTAGAAAATGGGACCTTCATGGTGACTTCACTCAGCCAGTAGCTGAATTGAATCAGTGCTGTTGGCATCACATGTATTGCAAGCTTGCCATCCAACCAACTGAACTCACCGATCTCAGAACACATATTGAGCTTCAAAAAGATGACATTGTCTGTGAGGCACTTTCAGATGTCCATTTGTAATGAAAAGAACCAACCACATGTGAGTATTTATTTACTATTGCATTCTAACCGTTATCTAAGCTGGCCAATGTATTTCAGTCTGGGGCAAATTCTAATGATTGGTAAATGCAGCAATGCAATTGTCTGTGCAGAATTGTTAATTCTGAAACAACTGTTACAAAATAAAATCTTGGATTTCTTTTCAATGGAAAGCAGTTGGCATCAATTGAATGTATTTTAAGCAAAACAGAACAGTGTTCATTAGGGAAATCATGGAACTATATTTAACAATTATTGCGATGTCACCCAGTCTGTTTGTTTCAAAGATAACCTAATTGTCTCTCTAGGGTTTACAGCTGCTTTAATAAGAAATTCTTTGAACATTACAAAGTTTTAGAGAGTAATCGGAAACACTCTAGGTTGCGACCAAAGAGGGGACCAAAAGTACAGATTCAAAATGCATGGACAAGTAACAGGCTTAGTGTATGCAATTTATTATCCTGTGCTGGCAGTTATTGGTGTTCCAGGTAAGATCTTGTCATAAATTAAACATTTTGAAGAATTCATGGCATCGTTTGGATTGTGTTCCTCTGGCTCCAGAAAATTCCTTGTGCTTAATTCCCCCTGCTTTGATACCAGCAATTCAACCTGCACGGTCAACTTTCTGTTATTTGTCTGATGCGATGCTATAATGTTAAAGAAGAGCATTATCTCCCAGCAGAAATAATAGAATGCAGTTTTTGTCACTTACAACGAATTTGAAGTAGTGATTTTATATGGATACACAGTATTACCATAGGGTGACTCATATTCCTGAGTGTCGTGTTTCATTATATATGGACAAAGTTCTAGCTTGGTCTGATAAGTGGTAAGTAATATTCATATCACACAAGTGTAAGTCAATGACTGTCTCCAACAAGAAGTGATATAACCTTGACATTGCCTGTGTTGAATTGTTTGGGTTGTTTTCTTTAGAGCAGAGCCTGAAAAGACACCTGATGGCACTGTATAAGATTAATAGGGGCATGGACATGATGGATAGAAAGAAGCTGTTCCCCTTCATTGAAGGGTCAATAACAAGCAGGCATAATTTTAAGGTGAAGGTTTGGAGGAGATTTAAGAAATATATTTTTCACCCAGAGGGTGGTAGGTATCTGGCATTTACTGCCCAGGAGGGTAGTTGAGACAGGAAACCTCATGACATTTAAAAAAGACATGGATGAACACTTGAAATGTCATAACATTCAAGGCTATGGGCCAAGTGCTAGAAAGTGGAATGAGTGTAAATAGGTTGCACAGACACAGTGGGCTGAAGGGGTTCTTCTGTGCTATATCACTTTCAGTGCAGCGCTGAGATTTCATGCTATTATCAGTGTTTCTCAACAGTAGACAATATACCATTATTAGGTGTGTTTCCTATTAAGTATGCGTTCCTTAAAAATCAATGTTAACAATTTGTCTGCATTTTGACAGTGACAAGCTAATGAAAAACATACTTTTCTTCTACTTTTGCTAAGTAAACTTAAAATTGTTTCTATGTTTGCCAGGAAACCTGGTGACAATTCTGATCCTGTCTCGTGGCAAGTGTGGTCTCTCTAAATGTATCATACTGTACCTAGTGGGGATGGCAGTCACAGATCTCTTGGTGCTTATCACAGCGGTGGTATTAAACAGGATCAGTGTAATTTATTTTCCAGTTCTTTTCCTCTCCACAACTCCAGTCTGTAGTCTTAAAATCACTGTGATCTACATAGTCAGAGATTGTTCAGTCTGGTTAACAGTTGTTTTTACTATTGATCGATTTATAGCTATTTGTTGCCAGAATTTCAAAGCAAAATACTGCACAAAGAAAATGGCAACTGTTGTTATTGGAATAGTCTGTACTGTGAGCTGTGTGAAAAACTTTCCGTGGTACTTTGTATATGAGCCATTGTATATAGTTAATGGTGTCCCATGGTACTGCAACATTAAGTTAAGCTTTTACACTGAACTTGCATGGACAGCATTTGACTGGGTGGACCGGATTTTAAACCCCTGTTCCCCATTCCTTGTAATGTTGATCCTCAATTTCCTGACTGTCAGAAACATTGTATTGGCCAATAAAGCCCGCAAGAGACTCCGGCTGCAGACCATCAAAGAGAATCAGATTGACCCAGAGATGGAGAGCCGGAGAAAATCGATCATTTTGCTCTTCACCATCTCAGGCAGTTTCCTACTTTTATGGACGACATATGTTATAAATTTCTTATATGTGCGATTTACAAACAGTAATTATTCAACAGGCTCCACTGGCAATAACCCAAGGTTCATTCTGCAGGAAGGTGGGAACATGTCACAACTCCTCAGCTGTTGTACCAACACCTGCATTTATGCAGCAACACAGAGCAAATTCAGAGAAGAATTCAAAAATGCCTTAAAATATCCCCTGAAATGGATTATCAAGATATTTAAATTATGAAACTAATAAATTATTTTGCATGTTTTGAGCTTGCTGTTTGCTGGTTATTACTTACTATCCAAATCTCACAATGGCTTATTTTGCTACTAAGATTTCACTTCCATTTCTCTAAGATTCTGAATACCAACATTCTGCAATAGACCTGATGTGCACATTATCTCTGAGAAGAATACATGAAACTTTATTTTGTTGTATTTTACAGGGTCGTTAATAAACATTCTCAGTTTGAAATTCCCAGTTCAATCTCTGAAATGCACAGTTAAACCTGATACACCTGATTTTAAGTTATATTTTAAACTGAGAATGGACAATTTGCCTTAAAGCTAATTTTGCTTTCATACCAAGGCCCTATTGCACATAGTATATTATACAGCTACTTCTAGACTTCATATACTCATCTTATTATTAAACATGTCATGAAAAATATTCCTGCTTTAGGCAGAACCATCAATTCCATCCATAACTGCACAATTATCCAGTAAAAATTATTTGTACAGTTCCATGAATCTGCAATTGGACGGAGTGGAGTTGTTTTCCATGGAGTAGGAAAGATTGAGAGGGGACATGATTGAGATGTATAAAAGTTTGAGGGGTATAGATAGAGTAGGCAGGAAGAAACATTTCTCTTGATGAAGGAATCACAGACCTGGGGCATAGATTTAAGATAATGAGCAAAAGGTTTGGAGAGAAACAGTTAATGTAGAGAATCTGATCTAACTCTTCTTCAGAAGTGAAAGAGGCTGGAAAATGTTAGTTTTGTGTTATAGACAAAGCCAAAGGCAGAGGTTGTTAACATTGAGATGACAAATGGGTGTGAATGAAGATGTGAAAGGGAGGAAATGTCGACACAGCTCAGAGCAAATTCAACAAGACACAGCTGTGTTAGCCAGTGAAATAAAACTGAAGAAGACAAATAAGGGCAGGACAGAGAGGGTGCAGAGGAGGTTCACCTAGATGTTGCCTGGTATGGAGGGTGCTAGCTATGAAGAGAGGTTGAGTAGATTAGAAAGATGGAGGTTGAGGGGGAACCTGATTGAGGTCTACAAAATCATGAGAAGTATAGACAGGGTGGATAGCAAGAAGCTTTTTCCCAGAGTGGGGGCTCAATTACTAGGGGTCACGATTTCAAGGAAAAGTTTAAGGGAGATATGCATGGAAAGTTCTTTACGGAGAGGGTGGTTGGTGCCTGGAATGCATTGCCAGCGGAGGTGGTAGAGGCAGGCATGATAGCGTCATTTAAGAGGTATCTAGACAGATATATGAATGAGCAGGGAGCAGAGGGATACAGATCCTTGGAAAATAGGCAACAGGTTTAGATAGAGGATCTGGATCAGCGCAGGCTTGGAGGCCGAAGGGCCTGTTTCTGCGCTGTAATTTTCTTTGTTCTTTGTTCTTATACAGTTAATGGTAGGGCACTGGGGAGTGTCGCCAACCAAAGAGACCTAGGGGTGCAGGTACATAGATCATTGAAATTGGAGTCACAGGTAGACAAGGCAGTGAAGAAGATATTTGGCACGCATGCCTTCATTGGTCAGTGCATTGAGAATAGGAGTTGGGACATCATGTTGTAGCTGTACAGGACAGATGAGAATACTGGTGAGAATACTGCATTCAATACTGGCTGCCCTTCTATAGGAAGAATATTGTTAAACTTGAGGTGGTGCAGGAAAGGTTTACAAAAGGGTGGCACAGTGGCTCAGTGGTTAGCACTGCTGCCTCACAGTGCCAGGGACCTGGGTTTGATTCCACCATCGGGCAACTGTCTGTGTGGAGTTTGCACATTCTCCTCGTGTCTGTGTGGGTTTCTATTGGGTGCTCCGGTTTCCTCCCATAGTCCAAAGATGTGCAGGTTAGGTTTGGCCATGTTAAATTGCCCATAGTGTCCAAGGATGTGGAGATGAGGTGGGTAAGCCATGGGAAATGCAGCATTACAGAGGTAAGGTAGGGGACTGGTCTGGGTGGGATGCTCTTTGGAGGCTTGATCGGCGTGAACCTGTTGGGCTGAATGGCCTGTTTCCACACTGTAGGGGTTCAATGTTTCTGGGATTGGAGTGTTTGAGCTATTGGGAGAGGTTGAATAGGCTGGAGCTATTTTTTTTCCTGGCGTGTCGGAGGCTGAGAGGTAACCTTGTGGACGCTTATAAAATCATGAGGGGCATTCAAAGGGTGAATAGTCAAGATCTTTTTGCCCAGAGCAGTGGAGTCCAAAACTTAGGCATAGGTTTAAGGGGAGAGGGGAAGAGGTTTAAAGGGACCTGAGGGTAACTTTTCACACAGTGTGAAAGAGCTGGAGAAGAAGTGGTGGAAGCTGGTATAATTACAACATTCAAAAATCAGCTGGATGGGTTTAGAGATCATGGCCTAAATGCTAGTAAATGGGACTAGATTAGATTGCGATAGCTGGTTGGTATGGACAGCCGAAGGGGCTGTTTCCATGCTGTATGACATATGACGTTGTGTAAAGAAAAACTTTCTCACCCAGAGAATAGAGGGAATCTGGAACTCACCACCTGTAAAGGTAGTCGAGGCAAAAAGGTAGAGACAGTGAAGGAGATAAAAGAGGAGGAAGAGCCACAATTTTTATCAGGGGATCTATTATGGCAATGAAGTGGGGTATAATCTTAGAAGGTTCATCCAATGAAGCCATATGGTGGAACTTAAAAACCAAAAGAGAGCAATCGCATTGCTAGGAGTCTACTTTAGGTCACCAAATAGTCCAAGAGAAATAGAAGAGTAGATATGAAGGCAAAGTTAAGAGAAGTGTAAGAGTTAATAGGGCCAAGATAGCAGGGAATTCAAATAATTGGTGTAGTTATAGTTTGAAAGGTTTACAGGCAGGGGAATTCTTAAAATGCATCTAGGAGAGTTTTTTTTAAAGCATAAATGGCCCTACAAAGAAAGGGGGCAGTCCTGGACTTAATCTTAGGTAACAAAGCTGGGCAACTGGTTCAAATATCAGTGGGGGAGCGTTTTGCAGACAGTGGTCATAACTCAACTAGATTCAAGATTGTTATGGAAAAGGACAAGAATGGGCCTGAAATCAAAGTTCTAAATTGAGGAAAGGTCAATTTTAATAAGGTCAGAAATGATTTGGCCATAATAGATAGGGAATAGGTTTTTTTAAATAAAAATCTGTGTCAGAACATTCAACAAAGAAATATGGAGAGTACAGGGCCAATGTGATTCAATAAAGTTAAAAGGTAGGATCAACAAATCCTCTGAGCCCTGGATGTCAAGGGAAATACAAGATTGGATAAAGATAAAAAGGGAGGCATATGGCAGATAATAAGTACCCAAATAGCAGATGCCATTGAGGTGTACACAATGTGCAAGGAAAAGGTTAAAAAGGAAATTAGGATTGCAATAGGAGGCATGAAAGTAACATGGCATGTAAAATTAAGGAAAATCCTAAATTATTTACAAGTACAATCACTACAATATCTATCACGTTTGAATACCAGTCTTCCTTCGTTCCCAACCATTCGCCACAACTGCACAATCCCTTCTTGGACATTTTACATGTTGATAGAAAAACTCTCCTGAATACATCTCAAGACCTATGCCCCCTCTATATGTGTTAATACTGGAGTGGTTGAAATCACCTAGCATTTACTTTGTTGTTATTTTTGCACAATTGTCTGCAAATCTGGACTGTTTAATACCTTATATGATACAATCCTAGCAATGTGACTGCACACCCCAACTTCCACCCATAGCCTGCCTTTAACTTTATTCACAAAGCCTCATTTGACCCAAATGTTATCATTCATTCAAGGGATGAGGGCACCAGCATTTATTACCCATCCGTTAACTACATTAATATGCTGAAGGTCATATGTAGGCCAGACCAGTTAAGGATTGCAGTTGGGTCCCCAAACATTACCTGCGTCTCTGGATTAAGCAGTCCAGAATAGTCCACTAGTATTATCCACTGCTATCCACTAGCAGTCCACTAGTATTATCATCACCGCCCCTAAGAATTTTTTTTTTTGGTGACTTGACTTAGAATCCCTACAGTGTGGAAACAAGCCCTTCAGTGCAACAAGTCCACACTGACTCTCACAGCATCCCACCCAGACCCAGCCCCCTAAAACCCACCTAATCTACACATCCCTGAACACTGCGGGCAATTTAGCACGGCCAATCCACCCAGTCTGCACATCGTTGGACTGTGGGAGGAAACCTGAGCAACCAGAAGAAACCCATGCAGACATGGGGAGAATGTGCAAACTCCACACAGTCAGTCACCCAAGGGCAGAATCGAACCCAGGCCCCTGGTGCTGTGAGGCAGCAGTGCTAACCACTGAGTCACCATGCTGCCCAAGTGTACTATATTATATATCATCCTTCATGCAACAACTGACTCCTTAATTAATGATGCAACACCAACACATCTTTTACACCCTCTCCTGTCAAAGAGCCATAGAACAAAGAATAGTACAGCACAGGAACAGGGCGTTCAGCCGACCAAGACGGCACCAACATCTTTCTAAACTAAAAATCTTTTGCCTTAACACGGTCCATATCCCTCTATCCCTTGCCTATTCATATGCCTGTCAAGATGTCTCTGAAATGATGTTATTATATCCATGACCTCCTCTGCTAGCTAATTCCAGGCATTTACCACCCTCTGTGTGAAAACTTTGCCTCTTGTTGCCATTAAACCTTTTACCTTAAACCTATGTCCCCTCTCTCCCTATTTATTTCAGAACCCTCTTCCCCTCCCCCATTTCTGATGAAGGGTCTAGGCCTGAAACGTCAAGCTTTCCTGCTCCTATGATGCTGCTTGGCCTGCTGTGTTCATCCAGCTCCACACCTTGTTATCTCAGATTCTCCAGCATCTGCAGTACCTTTTATCTCTTATCCCCTAGTAATTGCCATTTCTACCCTGGGAAAAAGACTCTGACTATCCATTCTATTTACGCTTCACATTACTGTCAAAAACTTCTATCATGGGGACCTACAGGACAGAAAAAAGCCCTTTAGACCATTGAGTCTGCGCTGGTCAAAAACAACAACCTAACTATTCTAATCCCATTTTCTAGTACTTGACCAATGTTGTATGCCTTAGCATCATAAGTGCACATCTAAATACTTAAACTGTAAGATTAAGCAGAGGGCGACAGCGAAGGAGAGGCATTACTTTGGCGCAAACATTAGAGCCTGGAAGCGGTCATCTCCACAAAAGAGCAGGTCATTGTGGGCCTGGTATCAAGAACTACTTAACTCCCAAACATTGCATCAATGTTGTGTTTCCCTCCCTTCCTCCTCCTCTAACCAAAATAGGGATGAGAGAGATGTGTCAATTTGTTGGTAGCAGAGCAAAAACTAAGGTATTGGCACTATAGGCTTTGGTGAGCAGCGGCTCAGCAAAAAGTACTGGTAAAGTCCTTTTAACTTTCCTTTTAATCTTAGAGCAGTTGAGGTGGTAGTTAGGGCTGTGGCATGTTCCTCCTGCAGGATGTGGGAGTTGAGGGAGACCCACATTGTCCCTGATGACTACCTCTGTGGGAAAAGCATGCAGCTGTAGCTCTTGGGAGACCAAAGGACCACCTGGAAAGACAAAGGGAATAGGCTGAGAGTGCAGACATCCCCTGTAGCCATTCCCCTCGAAAACAGGGAACAGACAGGGGATTCCATGGCCTCCAACAGGAATCCAGGATGGTGTGTTATTTCCCGGGTGCCAGGTTCCAGGATGTCTCGGAGCACAGGTGACCTATTCAATGGGGACAGGTTGCACCTGAACTTGAAGGGGACCAATATCCTGGTGGGTAAATTTGCTAGTGCTGCAAGAGAGAGTTTAAACTAGATTGGCAGAGGGATGGGATCCTCAACAGCAGGGAGGAAAGCGTGGGGCTGGAGTTGAAGCGACAGGTCAGGCTGGAACAGGACAGGGAGCGAGGAATGCCTATTGGATTAAATTGCATCTATTTCAATGCAAGAAGCCTGACAGGTAAGGCAGATGAACTCAGGGTGTGGATAGGTACATGGGGTTGGGATATTATAGCCATTACAGAAACATGGCTATAAGGGAGGGGCAGGACTGGCAGCTAAGTGTGCCAGAGTACACATGCTTTAGGTGGGACAGAGGTGGAGGAAAGAGGGGAGAGGGAGTTGCATTTTTGATTAAGCGGGGTATCACAGCAGTAGTCAGAGGTGAAATAACTGAGGGATCATCCATTTGTGCTTGGAGCTAAGAAATAAGAAGGGAATGCTGACATTATTGGGGTTGTACTATAGGCCCCCAAATAGTCAACAGGAATTAGAGGAACAAATATGCAGGGAGATTGTGGAGACTTGCAGGAGCAATAGGGCTGTCACAGTGAGGGATTTTAATTTTCCTAACATAGACTGGGACTGCCATAATGTTAGAGGCTTAGATGGGGTGAAATTTGTTAAATGTGTTCAGGAAGTTTCCATAAGAAGTATATGGAGGGTCCTACTCTGGAAGGCACAAAACTCAACCTACTGTTGGAATATAGGTGGGACAGGCGACTGAGGTGACAGTGGGGGAGCACTTTGGGACCAGTGACCACAGTTCTATTAACTTTAAAATAGCTTGGGGCAAGGTAAATTTTGATGGAATTAGACAGAAGCTTGCAGGGGTTGATTGGAGTAATTTGTTTGCAGGCAAAGGGACCTTTGGCAATTGGGAGGCCTTTAAAAGTGTGATAGCAAGAGTTCAAGATCTTTATGTTCCTATGAGAGTGAAGGGCGAGGTTGGCAGGAGTAGGGAACCCTGGAAGACAAGAGATATTGAGGCTTTGATCAGAAAAAGAGTGACATGGCTCAGCAGCAGGCAGCTGGGATCAAAAGAATCCCTGGAGTTATATAGGGGTTACAGGATTTTACTGAAGAAGGAAAGCAGGAGGACGAAAATGGGACACGAGATAGCTTTGGCTGAGAAAATTAGGGTGAATCCAAAGAGATTCTTTAAGTATGTTAAAGGAAAAAGAATAACTAGTGAGAGAATAGGACCCCTCAAGGACCCAAGTGGACATGTATGTGTTGAACCGCAAAAAATGGGCAAGGTCCTCAACGAATATTTCTCCTCTGTGTTTACTGTAGAGAAAGACATGAAGACTTGGGAACTTGGGGAAGTTAGTGGTGATATCTTGGGGACAGTCCATATCACAGTACAGGTGGTGTTGGAAGTATTAGAATGTAGATAAATCTCCTGGTCCTGACCAGATATTTCCAAGAACCCTGCAAGAGGCTAGGGAAGAAATTGCAGGGGCCCTGGCTAATATATTTGCATCATTGTTAGCCACTGGTAAAGTCCCAGAAGACTGGAGGGTAGCAAATGTTCTGCCCTTATTCAAGAAGGGCTGCAAAAGAAATCCTGGGAATTATAGACCAGTAAGCTTAACATCTGTGGTAGGTAAGTTACTTGAGAAGATTCTGAAGGATAAGATACATGTGCATGTAGAAAGACAGGGTTTGATTGGAAATAGTCAGCATGGCTTTATGCATGGGAGATCATGCCTCACAAATTTTTTGGAGTTCTTTGGTGAAGTGACCAGGAAGGTTGATGACAGCAGGATGGTAGATGTAGTCTATACGGATTTAAGTAAGGCCTTTGATAATGTTTCACATGGTAGGTTGTTCTGGAAGGTTAGATCCCATGGAATCCAGGGAGAATTGGCAAATTGTATACATAATTGGCTTGAGGGTAGAAAGCAGAGGGTAATACTGGAAGGATGCTTGTCTGACTGGAGGCCTGTGCCTGTGGTATGCCTCAGGGGTTGGCGCTGGGCCCACTGCTGTTTGTTATCTATATCAATGATTTGAATGAGAATGTGCAAGGCATGATTAGTAAGTTTGCAGATGACACTAAAACAGTCGGTATCGTGGACAGGAAGGAAGGTTATCAGAAATTGCAGCAGGATCTTGATCAGCTGGGGAAGTGGGCCAAGAAATGCCAAATGGAGTTTAATATAGATAATTGTGAGGTGTTGTATTTTGGAAAGTCAAATCCAGGTAGGATTTTCGTGGTGAATGGTGGGGCCTTAAAGCGTGTAGTGGAACAGATGGACCTTGGAATTCAGGTGCATGGCTCTCTGAAAGTGGACTCACAGGTAGACAGGGCAGTGAAAAAAAAAAAGAGGAGTTTTTGTACCAGCTTGTACTGGCCCTCTCTTCCTTCACTTGCAACACCTCCCCCCAACCCCCAGCCCCGCAGCTCCACAGCACCTTCCTCTGCAACCACCAAAAGTGTAACAACTGTCCATTTACCTCCTCCCTTCCCAATATCCAAGGGCCCAAACATACCTCCCAGTGAAGCAGCGCCTTATCTGCATTTCTCTGAGTCTAGTCTACTGCATTCGCTGCTCACAATGTGGTCTCCTCTACACTGGGGAGATGAAGCATAGACTGGGTGACTGCTTCACAGAACATTTATGTTCTGCTCACAAAAAAGACCCTGAGCTTTCAGTTGCCTGCCACTTTAACACACCACCTCGTTCCCTGGCCAACATCTCTGTCTTTGGCTAGCTGCAGTTTCCACTGAAGCTAAGCGCAATTGGAAGAGCAACACCTCATTTTCCACTCAGGGACCCTGCAGCCCTCTGGACTCAATATTGAGTTCAATAATTTTACCACCTAAACTCTCCCATGTCCTAGCCCCCTACCCCACGCACCAGGCCTTGTTATCACATAGCCTGCCATTACACCATACCTATTGTTAGTCACTAACAGTCTCCATTAACAGCTACTCACCCTCCTAGCCAGATCGTTATCAACTCCTTTGTCTATCCAATTGCTCTTCTTTCTCTTCGGTCTCTATTCCCACCTATCACTTACTCCTTAATCCCCTCCCTCCCCATCTTCTGCACATAAACTAACATTTTCTAGCTACCATCAGTTCTGAGGAAGGGTAACTGGACCCAAAACGTTAATTCTGATTTTTCTTCACACATACTGCCAGACCTGCTGAACTTTTCCAGCAGCTTCTGTTTATGTTTCTTAACTGTATTGCCCTGCCTTCTCCCTGTAACCTTTGATCTCCTTACTAATGAAGCACCAATCTATCTCTCACTGAATTAGCCTCCACAGACCAGTATAGTAATGGAGACCACAGAATAACTTCCCTCTGGCTGAAGAAATTCCTTCTCATCTCAGTTCTAAAAGATCATTCTTTCACTCTGAGGCTGTACCTTCTGGTCCTAACAGTTGGAACATCATGTTGCGATCATGTGTCCTAAACTGTACCTGTCATATTTTCCTTCGTTTGGCTCATATTCCTCTAAACCTTTTAAAAGCCAAAAGGACTGTGGATGCTGTGACTCAGAAACAAAAATAATAAATACTGGAAAAGCTGGCAGCATCTGTGGAGGGGAAATCAGAGTTAACGTTTTGAGTCAAATGACCCTTTAACAGAATCAGTTCTTGTTACAAGATAGCAATGGAGTTGAATGCTCTTACCAGAGCTTGTCTGCTCTGCCCACACTTTTCCTCTTTTCTCTTTATCTTCCTCAATGTGTTGTTTTTCTTATTTTTTTTTTCCCTTTGATTCCCAGCATCCAACAATGACTCCCAGTCTCCAGGGACCTCTAGCAAGGAGCGACAGTGCCCAGCTTCCAGTGAATGATGTTTCCTGGACTCCGGTGAACAACCACCCCCAGCCTCCGGCGATGATCTCTGGCCTCTGGTAAGCAACTCACCAGCCTACAACGACAATCCCGTCCTGCCACACTGGCCGTGTGTTATGCACAGGAGCTCACCAGGAGCTCCTTGGTAGAATTTCACTCTCTTCTTTTGGCAGCAAAGGTGTTCAGACATCATATAGAACATAGAACAATACAGCGCAGAACAGGCCCTTCGGCCCTCAAAGTTGCGCCGACCTGTGAACTAATCTAAGCCCACCCCCTACACTATCCCATCATCATCCATATGTTTATCCAAGGCTGAGTTAACTACATTGGCAAGCAGGGCATTCCACACCCTTACCACTCTCTGGGTAAAGAACCTGCCTCTGACATCTGTCTTAAATCTATCACCCCTCAATTTGCAGCTATGCCCCCCGTACAAGCCGACGTCATCATCCTAGGAAAAAGACTCTCACTGTCCACCCTATCTAATCCTCTGATCATTCTGTATGTCTCTATTAAATCCCCTCTTAGCCTTCTTCTCTCCAATGAGAACAGACCCAAGTCCCTCAGCCTTTCCTCATAAGACCTTCGCTCCAGACCAGGCAACATCCTGGTAAATCTCCTCTGCACCTTTTCCAATGCTTCCACATCCTTCCATATCCAGCTCAGATTCAGAGGACTTGATAATGCTTGATAGAGAGGGTAAATCTATGGGTTCTGCCAGCTTTTTCAACAGTACAGAGATACAGGGCATATTTTGCTCCTGCCCCATTTGAGAAGTCCTAGCTTTCATACGGTCTGCATGCTTATGATGGTAGGGCCATCACACCTACCTAAACCTTATACAACACTGGTTCTGACCTCACATCGACCATGCCTCTTACCTATGTGTGATTCTTACACCAAACTTCAGTCCCCTGTCTCAAACTGTTTCTCTCACTTGGCGGAGTCTTGGATCTGGCATTGGAGTTCCTGATGCCATTTCACCCTTAGTCTGGGAAGATCATACATAACCTGGTTCAGAGTCTTCTACCTATTAGCAATTCTGTTTGTGCAGTTGCATGTGGGGCAGTTATTCAATCAAACAAGAACCATGACAGCTTGATATCTAGCAAGTCTATAGACTGTGTCTTCAAACCTGCCTTCAAAATTTTGACCGGTCTTTCTACAAGGTCATTGGACAATGGGTGGTATGGAGCTGTCCTTATATGTTGAATCCCATTCAACTTTAAGAAATAACCAAATTCCCTGCTGGTAAACGATGGCCCGTTTTCTGTGACCAATGCTTCTGGGATTTCGTGTGTTGCAGAAGGGCACAGTTTTTCTATCATCACTCCAGCATTTGATGAATAGATCTTATGCACTTTGAGTGGGCAAGGACAGTGAGTAAGAGTATTGAACTCATGAAAGAACCTGCAAAATCAACATGCAACTGAGTCCAAAGTTTACTCAACTATTCCCTAGATGTGTCGGAACTGTTGGACATAATTTTTGTCTTTTTTGACGATCTGGGCACTACCTCACCAATGCAGCTATGTCTGCATCCAAGCCTGGCCACCAGACATAATTCCACAGCAACATCTTCATTTGGAGACCCCTGGATGGTGCTGGTGGAGTTCAGCCAGTATTTGACAGTGGCCTTTGTTCAGGACAATCACTTTGGATCCCTATAACAATATGCTGTCAGCTACCATGAGCTGTTCTCTCCAGGTCCAAAAAGGTTTCAGTTCCAGTTCTGATGGCTCTTTGGTTTCCTCGATCAATACCAGCTGTTTCCATTTGGAAAGTACTGGATGTTTCATTTGTTGGTGTACAAAATGATCAGAGGTATAGATAGAGTGGACAGCCAGAGACTTTTTCCTAGGGTGGAGGTAGCTATTACGAGGGGGCATAGTTTTAAAGTGAGTGGAGGTAGATATAGGGGAGACGTCAGAGGTAGGTTCTTTACTCAGAGAGTGGTAGGGGCACGGAATGCATTGCCGGAGAGGGTAGTGGAGTCGGCCTCATTAGGGGCATTTAAGCGGCTATTAGATAGGCTTATGCGTGATAGTATAAGGTACGGGTGGAGGTTAGATAGACCTTAGGATTAGGGTAAAAGTTCAGCACAACATTGTGGGCTGAAGGACCTGTATTGTGCTGTACTGTTCTATGTCCTATCTGTGACTGGGAGCATGTTCAAAGAATTCAATATCATTACAAACTCTTCCTTTGTCAGCCATGTTTGCCTTGCCCTCCCCTCAGTATCTTGCTTCTTCCTGCTATTCTTGCTCCACTGCCCTCCCTAATAGGCTTCCCTTCCAATCAACTCTGGCCAGTTCTCCCTCATGTCTTTGGAGTTACCTTCACTCAATTGTAATACAGTTACGTCTGATTCTAGCTTCTTCCGCTTGAACTGTAGGATGAATTCTATTATATGGTCACTGTCCCCCCGAGGTTCCTTCAACTTAAACTCCTTAATCAAGTCTGACTTGTTGCATGTCACCAAATCCAGAATTGCCTGTTCCCTAATGGGTTCTATCACAGACTGCTCAATAAAACCATCTCATGGGCATCTCTGACTTGGAAGTATGTCACCGTTCCTTCACTGTCACTGGGTCAAACTGGAATTCCCTCCCTAACAGACCAATGGGTCAACCTGCAGCACATGAACTGCAGCAGTTCAAGAAGGCAGCTCAACCCCACCTTTTCAAGGCCAACGAGAGATGGGTAATAAATTCTGGCCAGCCAGACGCGTCCATGTCCCCGAAGAGAACAGACAAAGTGTAAATAATCTTTGATTGTTATGTATACCTTCACAATATAATGTGGAGTGCATGGCATTCTGTGTTGAATGAGAAACAATGTTTTCTGTTTGGTTTCAGGGTGTTTACATAAAGAGGTTCAATTTGATCTGTATTTGTTTCAGATTCCCAACATCCATAATATTTTGCTTTTACTTAAACCATACCTATGCTTGTGTTGGCTCTTCACTTGGAGCAGTTTTCCTGTAATCCCAATTACTTTCAATTTCTCTTTATTGTTTTGATTACCTGTTGGAAACAGTGATCACAACTTTTAGTAGTTTTAAGATGGATATGAACAAGAATAAGTACCTTGCAGGAAGGTACTAAATTGGAGAGGGAAAATTACATGAGTAATTACATGAGCAAGAGCTAGAGAGAGTTAATTGGGAGGAGCTGTTATCTGGCAAGTCCACATCTGACATGTGGGAAAAGTTTAAAGACCTGCTGGGGACAGTTCAAGACTGGCATGTTCCAGTAAGGAGGAAGGACAAGAATGGCAAGGTAAGGGATTCTTGGATAATGAAGGAGGTTGTGAATTCATCAAAAGAAAAAAGAAGCATATAAATGGTTTGGGAAGCTAAAATCAGGCGGGGCCCAAGAAGAATATAAGGAAAGCAGGAAAGTCCTCAAGCAAGGAATTAGGAGAGCAAGAAGGTGTCATGAAATGACCTTGGCAAGTAGGGTTAAAGAGAATCCCAAGGCATTCTATACATACATTAAAAACAAGAGGATAACTGGGAAGAAGGTAGGACCACTCAAAGATGAAGGAGGGAACTTATGCTTGGAGGAAGAGGATGTGGGTCATATCCTAAGTGAGTACTTTGCATTGGTATTCACCCAGGATGAAGATTTGCAGGATAGTAAGATTTGTGTGGAGCATGCTAATATGTTGGGGCATTTTTAGAGCAAGAAAGAAGTGGTGTTGCGTCTCTTGAAGAGCATTAAGGTGGATAAGTCCCCAGGGCCTGATGATATCTACCATAAGCCATTGAGAGAAGCTACAGAAGAGATTGCAGGAGCCTTGACCAAGATCTTCGTCTCTTTGCTAGCTGTTGGAGAGGTCCCAAAGGACTGCCAAGTAGCTGATGTTGTTCCTCTGTTCAAGAAGAGAAATGGGGATAATCCAGAAAACTACAGACCAGTGAGTCTCACATCAGTGGTTGGGAAGCTATTAGGAGAATTCTTAGGATAGGATTTACACACATTTGGAGGACCTTGGCCTAAGTAGGGGCAGTCAGCGTGGGTTTGTACAGGGCAGGTCGTGTCTTAGTAATTTGATTGAACTTTTCGAGGAGGTGACAAACATGATGATGATGGTAGAGCAGTGGATGTTGTTTACATGGATTTTAGTAAGGCTTTCAACAAGGTCCCTCATGGTAGGCTCATCCAGAAGATTAAGATGCATGGGATCCACAGTAACTTGGCTACGTGGATTCAGAATTGGCTTGCCCATAGAAGACAGAAGATAATGTTGGAAGGGTGTTTTTCTCGTTGGAGGTCTGTGACTAGTGGTGTTCTGCAGTGATCCATACTGGGACCTCTGCTGTTTGTGATACATATAAATGACTTAGATGAAAATGTAAATGGGTGGGCTAGTAAGTTTGCAGGTGATACAAAGATTGGTGTAGCTGTGGATAGTGTAGAAGGTTGTCAAAGGATACAGTGGGATATAGATTGATTGCAGATATGGGCAGAGAAATGGCAGATGGAGTTTAATCCGGGTAAGTGCGAGGCGCTGCATTTTGGGAGATCAAGTGTTAAGGAAAAGTATTCAGTTTATGTTAGGACACTGAACAGCGTTGATGTACAGAAGGATCACAGGGTTCAAGTCCACAGCTCCCTGAAAGTGGCCATGCAAGGTGGTAAAGAAGGTGTATGGAATTTTCTGAAGAAGGGTCCAGACCCGAAATGTCAGCTTTCCTGCTCCTGCCTGGCCTGCTGTGTTCATCCAGCTCTACACCTTGTTATCTCCGTATGGAATGCTTGCCTTTATTGTTCGGGGAATTGAGTACAAGAGTCAAGATGTCATGGTGCAACTTTATAAGACTTTGATTAGGCCACACTTAGAGTATTGCGTTCACTTCAGGTCACCACATTACAGGAAGGATGTGGAGGCTTTGGACAGGGTACAGAAGAGGTTTACCAGGATGCTGCCTAATTAGAAAGTTTGAGCTATAAGGAGGGAATAAAAAAACTCAGATTGTTCCTCTAAAGCGGCAGAGGCTGAGGGGTGACTTGATAGAAGTTTATAAAATTATGAGATACATAGATAGGGCTGACAGTCAGAATCTTTTTCTCAGAATTGAATCGTCTAATACTAGGGGGCACGCATTTAAGGTGAGAGGGGGAAAGTTCAAAGGAAATGTGAGGGGCAAGTTTTTTACACAGTCTGGAATGTGCTGTCAGGGGTGGTGGTGGAGGCAGATATGATAATAGCATTTAAGAGACTTTTAGATAAGTGCATGAGCACGCAAGGAATGGTGTAATATGGATCAAGAGCAGGCAAAAGGGATTAGTTTCATTGAGCATCATTTTCAGCACAACATTATGGGCCAAAGGGCCTGTTCCTAAGACCATAGGAGTGGAAGTAAGGCCATTCGGCCCATCGAGTCCACTCCGCCATTTAATCATGGCTGATGGGCGTCTCAACTCCACTTACCCGCACTCTCCCCGTAGCCCTTGATTCCTTGCGAGATCAAGAATTTATCAATCTCTGCCTTGAAGACATTCAACGTCCCGGCCTCCACTGATTTCCGTGGCAATGAATTCCACAGGCCCACCACTCTCTGGCTGAAGAAATGTCTCCTCATTTCCGTTCTAAATCGACCTCTTCTAATTCTAAGGCTGTGCCCACGGGTCCTAGTATCCCCACCTAACAGAAACAACTTCCCAGCATCCACCCTTTCTAAGCCATGCATTATCTTGTGCTATACAGTTCTATTTTCTATGTTCTCCCTCCATCTTGAAAAGTTTCGTCAGGATGGGGAGCCCTTTCTGTGTTTCTCTAACTGTATCAATTACAGGAGCACAAGAATACCTGTATTAGGAGCAGGTTTGGGACATTTGGCCTTAAAGTCATTCATTAAGTTAATGGCTGATTTGATTATGGCCTGAACTCTAATTCCTGGTTTGCTCCACAGAACCCTTAATTTTCTCATCAATCAAAGTCTCTTCAACTTTACCTTGAATATGTTTATGAACTATCTTTCAAAGGTCTCTGTGAGAAAGAATTCCATAGGTTGATGACCCTAAAAGAGAGAAAAAAAACTTTCCTCAACCCACATTTAAAATGGAGACCCATGATTTGCAACTGTCCCTCTATTACTAGGCTCCCTCACAATGAGAATCATCCTCCAAGCACTAACTCTGTCAATCTTCAAAGGTTCAATAAAATCATTTGTCATTCTGCTGAACTCCAATGTTCAACCTTCTCAACTTTTCATCACAAGAAAACTCCTTTATCAGAACAATCAGTCAGATGAATCTTCTTTGAACTGCTTCTAGTGTAGTTAGGTCACCTCATGGGATATGGGTACTATAGTGATTGGAATGAAGTCAGCTAGGTGGACTTCATACAATATGAGTTCCCTGTTTGGGGCTGTTAGTCAAATCCAATCAGGGAGCCCTGGCTAACAAATAAAAACAAGAGTATCAGACATCTGTTCATTCTGAGAGCTGGCTCTGAGGGAACTGGATTGAATGCCAAGGACTTTTCACGTGTAAATAAAGGATTGCCATAGGCATGGCATACTGGGTTTTGTAGAGTTATTTCAGTGGAGACAAGAGAAAAGCATGCTCCTAAGAAATTCGCTCATAACAGTCATCTTTGAGTTGGTGTAAGCATTTCCGGTATCATGTCATTATTTGGGAAACTTGACTTGTTCAATTCTGCCATTGAGACTGGCCCAGTATGCAGAAAGAATGCTTTACTTTTTTTTCCAGGAAAATGACATTGGAGCAGAAGAAAAGCAATGAGTAATTCTCTCAACAGCTTGCGGATCTGCAGCTTTTCTGGTTATTAAGAGCCTACCTTTCCCTGAAGCATTAGATGCTAAAACCTTTCAAAAATTACTGATTTAGTTAAGGAATATTACAACTACAAGCCACCTCTAATTCTGAGGTGCTATCAATTTCACTCAGCAATTTGAGAACCAGAAGAATACGTATAAGGATTTTTGACTAGGTTAAGATGACTGGCAGAGGCCAGTGATAGAAATCAGAAGGCTAGACAATGAAGGAATCACCAAACCAGTCCAGTTTGTCGAATGGACAGCAACAGTCATACTGATTGTGAAGCCCAAAGGGTCAGTTTGCCTTTGTGGGGATCTTAAACAAACGGCCAACTGTTTCTCACAGCTGGATAAATACCCAATCCCGTGCATATAGAATTTATATGCAAAGCTTGTAGTTGGGCTGTTTTTCACAACGCTGGACATGAGCCATTACAATTGCTATAGCCATAAGGGATTGTACCAATATATGAAACTGCCATTTGGGGAATCGTTCCCCTGTGCAATTTTCAGAAGATGACAGAGAACATTTCACAAGGTCTACCCCAGGCCCCTATTTATCTTGTGTTAATGCTAATGTTGTGCTAATAACAGGGAAGAGCAATAAGGAGCACTTACAGAACTTAGACATGGTCCTTAGATGTTTCTCCCAGGTGGACATACTCCTTAGAAGGGAAAAGTATGAGGTCCAGGTGATCTAATTTGGCTTGGGTGTTGACAAGAATGGGTTACACCCATTGGACGATCAAATCTGTCCCGGCTCCCACATCTATGCTGGAGCTTAGGGCTTTCCTTGGGCTGGTAAATTATTATGGAAAGTGCACACATAATCTGACCTCCAAGCTGGCACATTTGCTTTTAAAAGGGTCAGCCTTGGCAATGGCTGCTTAGCCAAGCCATTGCTTTCAGGGAAGTAAAGAAACAGCTATCATCCTTTAAGGTGTTGCTGCACTATGATCCCAAATGAGATCTGGTATTGACATGCGATATCTCCCCAGGTAGTATCAGGGTAGTATTGGATCATAGGTGGCCCAATGGAGAGGAATGCCCAACAGCATACGTATCCAGGACATTGGTTAATGCAGAGCATAGATACACCCTGATAGAGAAGAAAGGTTTGACATTCATATTTGGAGTCAGGAAGTTCTACCAATACCTTTATGGGTGTAAATTTATAATAATAACAGACCACAAATCCCGCCAGGTCTACTTAAAGAAAACAAGGCAGTGCCACCCATAGCTTCAGGCCAAATTCAGCTGAGGTGTCGAATGTTAAGTGCATATACAAGGGCAATTACAAGTTGGAACATCACCTGGGAGGTCAAGTAGCAAATGCAGATGCATTGAGCAACCTCCCACTGGCAGAGACACATTGATGGCACCACAATTGGAAGAGCCCATAACGCTTTTCAGTTTTCTGGACATACGTCCAATCACAGCTGACAATGTCAGAATTTGGATGCAAAGATACGGTCCGAGCAAAACTGAAACAGCTGCTGGTGATGGGGGAATCTAAAGTGCCGTCACAACCAGAATTGAAACCTGTTTGGACTTGCAGAGACCAGATCACAGTAAGAGATGGTATATTGTTAAGGGAGCAAGAGTGGTTGTCCTGAGCAAAGGTCACCACCAGATACTGCCTGAGCTCCACCAGGGTCATCCAGGGGTTTCCAAAATGAAAATGTTGGTGAGACATTATGTCTGGTGGCCAGCACTGGATGCAGACATTGCTGCATTGGTGGGGCAGTGCCCAGAGTGCCAACAAAAATAAAAATTACTGCCAGCAGCTCCCCCACGTTCGTGGGAATGGCCAGGTAAACCCTGGACTTGGTTACACATCGACTACGCAGATCCTTTTATGAGCTCAAATGTTCTTAGTCATTGTTTCTCATCGATATCCTGAGGCTTCCAGGTCCTTTAGCTTTGGATATTCTGCGTTTATTTCTCATTGACATGTACCTAGCTTGTACCTATTCACCTGTCTTTTGGAAGTATCCCATTTTTATCCAAAAAAATGCATTTCCAATCAATGTTTAGATCCACAAAATCTGCCATTTTCCAGTCTGGGAGCTTAATCCATGACTTGTTTTTATCCTTTCCAATTGTAAATTGAACTATATTACATTATGATTACTATTTCCCAAATGTTCCCCACTGTGATATTCTCCACTTGACCTGCCTCTTTTCCTTGGACCAGATCCCTGGTAGGCCTTAAAATGTACTGTTCCAGAAAGTTCTCCTGCACACATTTGGGAAATTTCTCCCCTTCTCTACCCTATATTTTACCTTTTTCCTAGTTGACCCGAAGGTAATTGAAATCACCATCTATCACAACCTTATTTGTCCTGCAGGTTTTCATACACTGACTTAGAACTAAAATATCCTTTGTTGTCACATGTACTCAAGTACGAAAGTACAGGAGTACAGTGAAAAGTTTACAGTACCACCCCATATGGTTCTATCCTTGGTACAAAGTACCTGAGCACAGATCTTAGATACAGAACACAGAAATAAAGGGAAAAAGAAAGGAAAAAACAGTTATATCACTTAAAGTTGTTCATAGTATAAGTTAGAAAAATGTGAATAAAGTTAAAAAGATAAGCATTACAGTCTTTCCATAAAGGACCTGCAGCAGATCAGTGCAGGAGACTTCCACATGTGGTCTGCCATGATTTGCAAGCCACTGACTGCCCACACTGGTCCCTTGTCCTGCTCCGTGTGAGCCTCCAGCCCACTCTGCTCCATGCCTCAGGTCTCCAGCGCAGTCTACCTCAGGAGAGAACACCAAGAGGGGAAAAAGGGGAAAAGGAGAAGAAAACGGGAAATAAACAAGGAGCGAAGGAGCTCCTAGTTGGAGTGTCCTACTTCGCTGCCATCTTAACTGATATTCTATTGACAAATGCTCTCTTCTACGTCCTTCCCATTGTTTGGAGGTCTATAATAAATACCCAAGAAGATCATTACTCCCTTCCTGTTTCTCACCTCTAACCATATAGGTTCTAATTCAGAAACTGCATCTTGCTCGAGGGCTATGATACTATTGTTGACTAAGATTGCTACACATCCTCCTTTTTGACCCACCCTGTTTCTACTAAAAACTTAATAACTCAGGATGTTAGGTATTCAGTCTTGCTCTGGCTTGAGCCACATTTCCATCAATGCTAATGTGTCATATCCACTTAGAGCAATTTCCACTTCCAACTCCCCAATTTTGCTAGTGTAACTCTGCCCTTACCTCTTTCTTAACCATTGGGAGATGACCATTACTTTGTTCACTGTGAAAACTCAAGCCTTTCCTCAGTTTTATTTCCCCATTCCCCATCTTCCCTCATTTGCTTTTCCAAATAGAGGCCCTTCATTCAACCTATCTGCCCATCCCACCCACCTTACAAGTTTAAATCCACTCTCACTATATTATTTACTCTCTGAACCAGGCGATGAGTTGCATTTTGGCTCAGGTAAAGCCCATCTGTTCTGAACAGCTTTCTCCTTTCCCATTTCCCAGAAATCTAAATCCCTTTCTGTTTACCACTCATTTGCCTCCCTGATCTGCCTTTGCCTAAATGGTGAAGCTTGTGGAGCTGGTAGTATTTCTGAGATTATTACCCTGGAGATTCCGCATTGCAACCTATTCCCTAACTCCTCAAATTGATCTGCCAAATCCTCCAAGTTGTCATTGGTTCCCACAGGAACAACAACTACTGGTTGTTCACCTCCCTTTCCAGAAGTTTATCCAGTTGCTCTGTTATGTCCTGAATCCTTGCACCGGGAGGCAACAGGCCATCCAGGACTCACGATCTCAGCCCTAAACTGTCTATCCGTTGAACTTGAGTCACCCCCACTACTACCTTACTAATCTGCCTAGCAACCTCTCTCTCTTTTCATAGAATAGCCTCAAGGCACCAGTGTACTGTGGCTTTCCCTTGAGTCTTCCATCCCTGACTCAGTCATGTTCCTCACTAAATAAGCATCTAAAATTTCATATCTGTTAGACAGTTTCAAGAAGTCCTTGGTTTACAACCATAGAATCCCTACAATGTGGAAAGAGGCCATGTGGCCCATCATGCCTGCAGCAGTCCTCTGAAAAGGATCCCACCCAGACCCAGGTTCCCACTCTGTCCTCGTAACCCTGCATTAACTATAGATAATCCACCTAGCCTGCACTTTCCTGGATACCATGAGGCAATTTACCATGGCTGATCCAACTAACCTGCACATCTTTGGACCATGGGTCAATTAGGGATAGTCAGCGTGGCTTTGTCAGAGGAGGTCATGCCTAGCAAGCTTGTTAGAATTTCTTGAAAATGTGATCAAGTGTGTGGATGAGGGAAGTTCAGTTGATGTAGATTAGATGGATTTTGGCAAAGCTTTGACAAGGCCCCACATGGGAGATTGATTGAGAAGTTTAAATTGAGAAAAACTTGACAAGATTGATCAGAAACTAGCTTAGTCATAGGACACAAAACGTAGTGGAAGAAGACTGTTTGAGTGACAGGAGGCTGGTGTCCAGTGGTGTATCTCAAGGGTCGGTACTGGGAATATTAAGCAAATTTGCAGATGACACCAAGATTGGTCATGTAATTAATAGCGTAAAAGATGGTTGTAGGCTACAGAAAGATATAGATGGGTTGGTCAGGTGGGCAGACCAGGGGCAGATGGTATTTGACCTGATAAGTGCAAGGTGATCCACTTTGGAAGAAGAAACAAGATGAGGGAGGATTGAACGAATGGCAGGACACTGGGTAGCTTTGAGGATCAGAGGAATCTTGGGGTGATTATTCACAGACCCCTGAAGTTAGCAGAGCACGTGAATAGGATAGTTAAGAAGGCATATAGGTCACTTGCTTTCATCAATTGTAGCATAGAGCTTTGGTCAGGTCACAATAGGAATACTGTGTGCAGTTCTGATCACCACAGGATGGATGTGATAACACTAGAGTGGGTACAGAGGAGGTTAACCAGGAATGTTGCCTGGGATGGAGAAATTGATCACTAAGGAGATACTAGACAGGCTTGGATTGTTTTCTTTAGAGCAGAGAAGACTGAGAAGGCATGTGATTGAGGTGTATAAGATTATGAGGGGTATAGACAGGGTGAATAGAGAGCAGCTGTTCCCCTTGGTTTAAGGGTTAATCACAAGAGGGCATAGTTTTAGGAAAAGGGACAAGGGATTAAGAAGGGATTTATGAAAATACTTTTTCACTCAGCAGGTGGCGGGAGTCTGAAATGCACTGCCTGCAAAGATAGTAGAGGCCGAAAACCTTACAACTTTTAAAAAAAATGTGCTTGAGCAATTCAAATATCATAACATTCAAGGGGCATGTGCAGCAAAAGTGAAATAATTCTCCCGGCATTCGGGGCCAGTGGCAGCAGCAGCGATGTCATTCTCCAGGTGATTGGAGACGGCGGCAGTCAGATCGTTCTCCCAGCACTCAGGGTCGGTAGGAGTGGCAGCGAGATTGTTCTCCCAGCATTCAGGGCCATTAGCAATGGCAATGAGTGCGTTCTCCCACCAGTGATGGCCTGTGGCAGCAGATGTGAGGTCATTTTCCTAGTGTTCGGGGCCAGCGACAGCAGCAGCAAAGCTTTTCCAGCAATCAGGGACAGCAGCATCAGTGGCAGCAGACTCTTGCAAGACGGCTGCGCCAACAATGTGAACCTGCAGCCAAAGCAGGACTCTTGGCCCAGCGGTGGACTGACTTGGCTGCGGAAATAGGGACTCTCAGTTGCGGGGCAAATGTGGTTTCTTGTAGTGTCAACGAAGTGGGCCCAGAGGCGAAGAGGTGGCACCTAAGGTGGGGCGACTCCTATGCTGGGGGGTCCAGTACAGGCAGTGGTGGTGAGGCAGTGGAGTTCTCCCTTGAGGCTAGGTGCCTGCATGGACTGGTTTGGAACGACTGATATTTTTTACCTTTTATTTATTAATTTATTCCTCTGGCCTGTAATGCTGGACTATTTGTTTCTTTATTTTTCTATTTATTTTGTTTTGGTTCCTAAGAATTTGATGTTAAGTATTTGTGCCTCAGTCTCTTTGTATCTAAGATGGTGCTGTAATGCAGCGATTGTAAACTTTTCACTGTACGCATGTGAGTACATGTGACAACAAAGCTAATTCAATTCAATTCATTCAATTCAGGGTATGGGACAAGTGCAGGAAATTGGGATTCGGGCAGCTTTGGTGGTAGTTATGTCAGTGCAGACTCGAGGGACTGAAGGGCCTTTTCTGTGTGTATGAATCTACGAATTTATAATAATACCTTTTCAAGATGTTTATGTGATATTCCTTTTCCTACAACCTGGACTATTTATCAGATAAATCACTTTCCTCACCCTATAGACCACCAAATTTCTCTCTCACAGGTTGACATTGTAAAAAGATTGATACCAATACTTTATCTCCCCTGATCAGACTATATCTCAATTTGTAGTCTATACAGGTTTAAAAAAAGTGTTAACTTTTTCAGTACTACCCCAACTGTTATCATCCTGAAGAACTAGCTTCTGGGAATTGTGTTATCACATCCATAATTCAGGTAATGATCCTACATATCCATGAACAATTGACTGATCAATTCTTTAAAAACTGAAATGGATATCAAATGTTTTGGTTTGATTTTACGTTGACCACTTGACATACATGACATTTCTTATAAACCTGTGCTATACATCTTTATGAAGTCTTGGCCATGAAAGATACCTGTTTACCAATGCCTGAATTATCCGTAATCCTGTATGCCCTGTCATGGAAATTTCATGTGCTGCTCACAATATCTCCTTATGATATATAAGCAGTACCAGTCTTTGATGAACAACCATCTATTTTTCATCGACAAGTCTGTGAGGATATCTCCACTTCCTCATCAGAACTCCGATTCTAATGTAATGACATTCTGGAACTCCTCAGCCTCAGCCTCAGCATGATAATAGGTGGAGGCATGACTTTCATCCCTGCTAATGTACCACCTTTTCAGTTAGTGTGTTTGAGATACCCAGCAACTTCTAGAGTAAGTAATAATGGTTAAAAGTCAATTGCTGAAGACTTTGTCTGAATTTGTAACAAGATAGGTGAGTTGATAGCTCAGAAATAAATGAATATGACTTGTTAGCTATCACAGAAATGTGGTTGCACGGTGACCAGGACTGGGAATTCAAATTCTAGGTTTTTCAATATTCTGAAAAAATAATCAAAAAGGAAAAGGAGGTGACAAAGTGTTGATGATAATGGAAATTATCAGTGCAGTGGGATGTATTGATTTAAGTGCAATAGATCACGATACACAATCAATTTGAATGGAAATAAGAATAGCAAAGACCTGGGTAGTTGTTATCTACAAATACCCAAAGAGTTGCCTCAATGGAGGACAAAATATAAATGATGAAATAATGGAGAAGTATAAGAAGGATTCTACAACGGTCATGGCTGATTTTAATCTGCACATTGATTGGACAAATTAGCTGGGCAAGGGTAACATGGAAGACGAATGGGTAGAATGCATCTGAAATTATTTCTTGGAGCAGTATGTTGCAGAACCTACCCACTATTTTACATCTGGTAATGCATAATGGGGTTGAATTAATCAGAAATCTCACAGTTAAGGATCCCTCTAGGGGAAACAATCTCAACATGGTAGAATTCCAACTTCAGTTTGAAGGAGAGCAACACGCATCTCAAACCAGTGTCATCAAATTAACATACAATTACAGAGGTATGAAGAAAGAGATCTCTAAATTGGGCTGGGAAAATAAATTAAGGGGATGGTCAGTGGATGAGCAGTGCTAGACATTTAAGCAGATATTTCATACCGTTCAACAAAAATTTATTCTGGTCGAAAAGAAGAACTCATTAAGAAGGATGAACCACTCATGGTTAACAAAAGCACTCAAGGATAGTGTCCTATCAAAAGCTAAGGCATACAAAGCAGCCAAATAACCATTGTAGGCAGAAGGTTAAAAGTTCTTCAGGAACCAGTAAATGACTGAAACACTAACAAAGAAGGAAAAATTGAATATGAAAGCACACATAAAAACAAAGATTGAGAGCTTCGAGACTATATAAAAAACAGAGATTAGCTAAAGTGAGCATGGGATCTCTGGAGAATTTGACTGAGGAATCAATAAAAGGGGAACAGAACAAGGGAAGATAACTTAAACCAATATTTTATATTAGTATTCGCAGTGGAGGATATTGTAAACATCCCAAGGATAACAAATAAGCAAGATGCTGATGGGAGGAAAGGTCTTGTAAGTCTCTCTGTTACAATGAACAAAATATCGGACAAACTGAGCGGATTAAGTTACCAGGATTGGATGACCCGCATCCAAGGGTTTTAAAGGTTGAAGCTGCAGGTGAAAGACCAAGCTCAAGGGGGCATATTTTAAAGTGAAAGGCAGGAGGCTAGAGGGAACATGAGGAAAAATGTTTTTATCCAGAGGGTGGTGGATGTCTGGAATGCACCTGCCTTGGGGGTAGGGTGAGAGTTGGAGATCGGGGGGATTGTTGAGATGAGTAAATCACAGCCTTCAAGAAATTTGAAGTGTCACAACATTCAAGCCTATGGGACTGGTGCTGAGAAATGGAACTAGTGCAGGTTTAGCATACTTTTGGCAGTATAGAATTGATGGGCCAAAGGGCCTCTTCTGTATTGATTCTATATTAGGGCAGATGCACATGGAATCTAAGGTAACTTGGCAGGTTTGATCCAAAATTGGCTTAGAGTCAGGAGACAGAGGGTGGTGGTGGAAGGCTGTTTGTGTGACTGGAGGCCAGTGTCCAGTGGTGTAGCACAAGAATCAGTGCTGGGCCCTTTATTGTTCATAATATATATTAAACGATACAGAAGAACATGTAGGGTGGATGATAACTAAGTTTGCAGTTGATGCAAAGATTGGCTGGGTAGCTGTCAATGAGGAGAAAGATCTGAGGTAACAGGAGGATGTAACTGGATTGGTCAGATGGGCTGATCAATGGCAGATAGAATTTCATCCTGGTAAATGTGAAATGATGCACTTTGGTATAAGGAATAAGACAAGTGAGTACTCAATGAATGGGAGGATATTAGGAAGGGGAGGATATCAGAGGAATCCTAGGTAACTTGTACACAGATCCCTAAAGGTGGCAGGGCTGGTTAACAGGGTAGTTATGAAGTCATACAGGACACTTGTCTATTTCAATAGTGGCATAGATTATAAGAGCAGGGAGGTTATGTTGGACCTGTACAGGACTTTGATTAGGCCACAGCTTGAGTAGTTTTTACATTTCTGGTCACTGCACTAGAGGAAGAATGTGATTGCACCAAGGGAGTGCAGAGGAGATTTGCCAGGATGTTGCCTGAGATGGAGAAGTTTAACTGTGATGGGAGGCTGCATAAGGTTTGGTCGTTTTCTTGACAGCAGAGAAGATTGAGGGGGATGTATTTGAGGTGTATAAAATTATGAGGGGCATGGACAGGGTTGATAAGAAGTAGATGTTCCCCTTAGTTGAAAAGTCAATGATAAGAGGCATAATTATAAGGTGAAAGGCAGAAAGTTTGGAAAGGATTTGAGGAAAAACATTTTCACCCAGAGGGTGCTGGGCATCTAAAATGCATTGTTCAGGGGAATAGTTGAGACAGGAAACATCACAACTTTTAAGGAAATGATAATGGTGAGCCTGGGAGAAAAAAAAAACTGCTAGTGGGGACTATTAGTGGGAGAAAATGGTTTGGCTGTGATGACAGGTGTCAGGGTGGGTAAAGGACATCGGAGAAGGTCCTCAGGTCTTAAAATTATTGGGTTCTGAAAGCTGTAGGGTCTCCAAGCAGAAAATGAGGTGCTGTTCTTCCAGATTGCTCCGAGCTTTGCTGGAGCACTGCAGCAAGCTTGAGACAAAAATGTTGGCCAGGGAACAGGATGGTGCATTGAAGTGGCAGATAACTAGCAGCTCGGGACCATTCTTGCACATAGATTTTGGGTTCTTGCCCAGTCTGTGTTTCATCTCCCCACTGTACAGCAGACTACATTGTGAGCAGTGAATACAGTGGACTACATTGAGTGAAGTGCAGGTAAATTGTTGCTTCACCTGGAAGGTGTGTCTGGGGCCTTGGATGGTGAGGAGGGAGGAAGTAAACAGGCAGGTGTTACACCTTCTGATATTGCATAGGAAGGTGTCATAAGGGTGTGGGGAGGTGCTGGGAGTGGAGGAGGAGTAGACCAGGTGGTCCCTGCGGAAGGCTGATAAGGGAGGAGAGGGGAATATGTGTCTAGTGGAGTCATCTCGCTAGGGATAGCTGAAATGGCGGCTTAACACAATCCGAAGCTCCCAGCTGCCTGTCACTTCAACACACCACAATGCTGTCTGGCCAACATCTCTGTCTTGGGCCTGCTCTTCACAAATGCTGCTGGGTTTATCCAGTAATTTCTGTTCCTGGTCAGCATTTACTACCTTTGGATTCAATGCTTGCCGTGCAAGTCCAAAGCTAGAGGGCATAGGTTTAAGGTGAGAGGGGAAAGGTTTATAAAGGACCTGAGGGGTAACTTTTTTCATGCAGAGAGTGGTGTGTGTATGGAATGAACTGCCAGGGTTGGAGGCTAGTACAATTACAATATTTAAAAGGCATCTGGATGGGTGTATGAATAGGAAGGATTTAAAGGGATATGGGCCAAATGCTGGCAAATGGGTCTAGGTCAGAATGGGACGTCTTGTCGGCACAGACGAGTTTAGACCAAAGCGTTTGTTTCTGAGCTGTATGACTCTATGATCCTATAATACATTGACCAATTGAAATCTATTCTTTTTGTACTTATTCTGAGTTATTTAACATCCAGTGACATTCAGAATGTTCTGAAGAAGGGTTACTGGCCCTAAAATGTAAATGCTGCTTTCTCTCAACAGATTTTGCCAGACATGCTGAGTTTTTCCAGCATTTTATGATTTTTGTTTAAAAGATAGAAGATTCTGTGGAGAGGAAACAGAGTTAGTGTTTCGAGTTCTGTGACCTTTCTTCAGAACTGACCCTTCTTCCATTCCAACAAAGGGTCACAGGACATGTAACATTAACTCTGTTTTCTCTCCACAAATGATTCCAGACCTTCTGAGTTTCTCCAGCAATTTCAGTTTTTATTTGTTTCAGATCTCCAGCATGTGCAGTTCTTTGTCTTATTAAAGACAGCGATTTCCTTCTGTCCATTCTATTCACTCTTTTCATCAAAAATCCAACATGAAGTCAGCTACATTCTTTTCAATCACTGTCACTAATGTTTAATGTTGATGGGACCAAATGTATTTGTTCAATGAGTGGACTTTAACGCAACTGGTAACAATTCTGAATGTGTTTGTTCAATGAGTGAGACTAATTGTAGCTGTAACTAATTGTAATTTAAGCTAATTGTGTCTCTGGGAGTTTGATGTCATGTATAATAAAGAAAGCACTGCATGAAATCCCAAGTAAACCTTTTCTGTCTGCAGAGAAAATGCATGCTCCACCCACAGGCCTCATATATGCAATTTTCTACACTGTCCTTGCTGTTATCGCTGTGCCAGGTAAAGTACTCTAATAAGTTATTCATTATTTCTAAGTATAAAAAATTACAATGACTTGAAATTGTAGCAGAAAGCATAGGGGATTGTCAAAGAATACAGGAGAATATAGATAGACTGGAGAGTTGGGCGGAGAAGTGGCAGATGGAGTTCAATCCGGGCAAGTGTGAGGTGATGCATTTTGGGAGGTCTAATTCTAGAGCGAACTATAGTGTAAACGGAAGAGCCTTGGGAAAAGTTGATGAGCAGAGAGATTTGGGAGTTCAGGTCCATTGTACCCTGAAGGTGGCTGCACAGGTGGATAGAGTGGTCAAGAAGGCATATGGTATGCTTGCCTTCATTGGACGGGGTATTGAGTATAAGAGCTGGCAGGTCATGTTAAAATTGTACAAGGCTTTGGTTCGGCCGCATTTAGAATACTGTGTACAGTTCTGGTCGCCACATTACCAAAAGGATGTGGAAGCTTTGGAGAGGGTACAGAGAAGGTTTACGAGGATGTTGCCTGGTATGGAAGGTGCTAGCTATGAAGAGAGGTTGAGTAGGTTAGGATTGTTTTCATTAGAAAAAAGGAGATTGAGGGGGGGACCTGATTGAGGTCTTCAAAATCATGAAGGGTATAGACAGGGTTGATAGAGATAAGCTTTTTCCCAGGGTGAGGGATTCAATAACGAGGGGTCACGCGTTCAAGGTGAGAGGAGAAAAGTTTAAGGGGGATACACGTGGAAAGTACTTTACACAGAGGGTGGTAGGTGCCTGGAACACGTTGCCAGCAGAGGTAGTAGAGGCAGGCACGGTAGATTCATTTAAGGTGCGTCTGGACAGATGCATGAGTAGGTGGGGAGCAGAGGGATACAGATCCTTAGGAATTGGGCGATAGGTTTAGACAGTGGATTTGGATCAACATAGGCTTGGAGGGCCGAAGGGCCTGTTCCTGGGCTGTAAGTTTTCTTTTTTCTTTGTTCTTTGTTCTTTGAAACTGATTGCAGTTGTGGATTAGGTAAGAAAAGAAAGAACTTTAGTGGTAGAGCCTAAAAACCCTAAATTTAGAGTTGGGCTGTTCAAGTGTGATTATAGTCTGGTAAATTGGCTTTTCTCCCGACTGATATTCTGATGAAATTCAGCCAATTGTAAGTGATAAAACTTGCTTTTATAGTTTTTTGTTCATTTGGAGTTCAAAGGACAAATGAAACAGAACCAAGTTAGTGAAGTGAAATATGGTTTCACAAATCAAACATGGTTTAATTGAGCAATGGATCAGTTTGTATCACCCTCTCATGATGTAACTTCCCTCAAATTATCAGTTGTGAGCCAACAGGTGAAATGATATGTAAAATCTGCGCACAGCTATTTAATGACAATCTACCATTCCAATCAGATACTGCAAGATAACATGAGTCCAAAATACATATTGAGAATGTGATCTTCTGCCTTCCTAAGTTATGAGAAAGCAATTAACGGTTATAATTGTATGGCTGAAATTGGCACAAAAGACAATAATTCCATGCAAGAATGGCATGGGAAATAGGGAGAGAAGTCAATAGATAAAACTGTAGCAATAATATTGAGAAGGAACAGAATCAAATAGCATGCAGGGTTATAGAAGTAACACAGAATTGATATTTCACTCATGTTAATATCATTTTTTCCTTCAGATTTGAAACTGAATTCAATGTTTCTCCTTGATCATGAATATTAGATCATTTGCAGTTTAATTTCCAAAGTGTCTTGGTCACAAGTAGTTTTGAGTTAAAATAAAAATGTGATGTATATCTGGAGAATTGATTGATTAAGTAATACAGTTACGGTTGGATCATTTATTAGAATGATACCAGGAATGAAGGATTTTTTTACAGGGAAAGATTAAAGAGATACGATTTATTCTCCCTGGAGCAGAGAAGATTAAGAGGAGACCTTAGAGGTGTTCAAAATTATGAACAATTTTGACCGTGTAAAGACGGATATTCTGTTTCCACTAGTTGGTATGTCATTAAGGGTCA
The DNA here is from genome assembly GCA_024137785.1 of Ginglymostoma cirratum. Lineage (NCBI taxonomy): Eukaryota > Metazoa > Chordata > Chondrichthyes > Orectolobiformes > Ginglymostomatidae > Ginglymostoma > Ginglymostoma cirratum. The sequence goes on along the minus strand of JAHRHZ010000140.1, from coordinate 54,290,347 downwards.
CGATTTCAAGATTGTCAGCAAGAAAGCTAGGAGTGAGATAAGGAGAAACTTCTTTACTCAGAGAATTGTTACAGTTGCCTGGGACACTGGTGGAGGCCGATTCCATAGGAGATTTCAAAGGAGATCTGAAAAGGATATTTGAAAATGATGAAGTTAGAGGGTTGCATAGATGGGGCCAGAAAGTGGGAGCCAGTACAAACACAGTGAGTCAAATGGCCTCCTTTTGTACTGTAAAATTCTATTATTCTAATGATTTAACTTATTGAATGGATATTATAGTTCAGCAGTGTTATTGATCAGTGAGAATAATAGAGATTAATAATTAATTTTCTTTAGAAAAGACCTGTTTCTCAACTCAGAGTCCATCTGTTCTGTTCATCTCTCAGTTCTTGTCAAGAGGCAGATGTCCCTTTCTCTTCCTGCCTCACTGTCCTGCTGGTTCTTGTCTTTGATGGCACCAAATCTAACTCTTTATTCTGACCAAGTAGCCTGGGTTCAAACATCAAATCCCATTCCATTTAATTATGGGCTTGTGGTTAAAGCTTTTTCAAGTCTTGTCAACAATTACAACAATACATATTTGCATAGTTTCCAAAACTTAATGAAAAACTTCCTAAAATGATGTTTAGGAAAATCATAAAAGAAACACTACACTAATGTACATTAGGTTTGACAACTTAAAGCTACGTCCAAAATATCGGCTTCATGCAGTGACTTAAAAGTGAACAGCACGGGTGTAGAAGCATAAAGATATAGGAAAGGACCTAAACAACTAAGATGCAATAATTAAAAATTAAAATTGGAGATTATGGTTTAACATTCCAGAAGTGTAACAAGACAAATTTCTTGGCAGGTTATATGCTGGAGGAGACTACACATAGGAAAGGACAAGGTCACGCAAGGATCTAAAAGCAAACCAATAATTTTAAAATAAGCATGTTGTTTTACTGGGAGTCAATATATATATATATCAAAAGGAACTTCTTGTGAGTCAAGGCAACAGCAGAGTGGTTTAGTGGCTTAGTGGTTAGCACTGCAGCCTCACAGCGCCAGGGATCTAGGTTTAATTCCAGCCTTTGGTGACTGTTTGCATGTTCTTCCCATGTCAGTGTGGGTTTCTTCTGGGTGCTCAGATTTCCTCCCTCAGTCCAAAGAGGTACAGGTTAGGTGGACTAGCCATGCTAATTTGCCTGTAGTGTCCAGGTATGTGTGGATTAACCTTGGGAAATAAAGGGTAGGGAGTGAGTCTGGGTAGAATGCTTTTTGGAGAGTTGGTGTGGACTTGTTTGGCCAAATGGCCTGTTTTCACACTGTAGGGAGTCTATGAAGATTTTTTTCATGAGTTAAAGTTTATAGCGGATCACAGGTGGGAGATCAGGCAGGAGATGAGCTGAGGCAGAGCAATGTTACTAAGTGGAAGCGATTGGCCCTTATAGTGTTGTGAGTTTGGGTGTAAACTTAGCGTGGGACCCAATATGACTCCAGGATTGCACAGAACTAGTTTAATCACAGAATGAAACCAGCAAAAACAATGTGGTTAGTATTTGAAACAGAGACAGTAAATTATAATTTCAGTCTTCCCAATATTTAATTAGATTAAGTTTCTGATCACGCAGTATCAATGTCAGATAAGCAGCCTGACAGTTTAGCAAAAATGAAGTTGTGGAAAGGGATAGTGCTGATGTATAGTTTGGTATCCTCAGTGAAAATGTGGAAATTATTTCCACATGATCAGATCATTTTACCGATAAGCGGAATATGGATAAGAAATAGGCGGAGCCAGGAATAAATCCTTGGAGGACACCAGGAGTAATGGTGTAGGAAGAGAGATCATTGCAGGAGATCAGACAGACCCAAAAGGAACTATGTGAAAGCAGTCCCACCCAACTGACAACAGTGGAGAAGGTTGGAGGACAATGATGTGGTCACCATGGCAAAATCTGTAGACATGTCAATAAAGGTAAGGAAGAAAAGCCACAGTTTATATGGTTTTGCATACTATTGGGATGATGGCCTCTTAGCTAAGTTTGTGACACCGTGGTTAGCTCTGCTGCATAGCAGGGGAAGAAAAAGACTGGGAGAGCAATAGTGAGTGGGTACTCAATTGTAAGGGGAACTGACAGGCAGTTCTGTGACAGCAAAAAGAGTCTTTAATGGCATGTTGCCTTCCTAGTGCCAGGATCACTGATGTCTCAGCGGTTGCAGGGCGTTCTGAAGGGGGAGGTGAACAACCAGCAGTCGTGGTACATGTTGGTACCAATGATATTGGTAAAAACAGAAATGAGGTCCTGTAGCAGGAACTTAGAGTTCAGTAGTAAATTAAGGAGCAAGACAACCAATGTTTCTTCCAGTGCCATTTGCCATTGAGTACAGGGATAGGAAGATAAGTTAGAAGAATGTGTGGCTAAATGGATGGTGTAGGAGGGAGAGTTTTGACTTTTTTTGGATCATTGGGACAATAGCTGGGGTAAGTAGGATGTGAACAAGCTGGATGGGTTGCACCTGAACCAGAATGGGACCAGTATCCTTGCTGGGAGGTTTCCTCATGCTGTTGGCAAGGTTTTAAACTTATTTTGCAGGGGGAGTGGGAGGAGCACAGCATAGAAGTAAAGTCGCGAGCAAGCTTCAGTCAGATATGAAAGGAATCCTAGGACATTCCAGCAGGTGGAGAAGATATGGACAAGAACACGTGGGAGATCTAGAAAGCTAATTTATATCTACTTTAAATGCAAGGAGCCTGACTGGTAAGGTGGATGAACTTAGAGCATTGATCAGCACATGGGAATATGATGTTGTTGCAATCACTGAGACATAAAGGAAGGCAGGACTGGCAGCTCAACATTCCAGGGTATAGTGGTTTCAAGCATGATGGGGGGATGTAAGAGAGGTGGGGGTAATGCATCATTGATAAAGAACACCATCGCTGTAGCAATGATATTATGGAAAGGTCTTCAAATGAAGCTATCTATGTTGAACTTAAAATTATAAAGGGGTGATTACTTTGTTGGGATTATACTACAGGTTTCCCAAGGAAAATAGAATAGTATATAGGCAAATCACAGAAAGGTATGAGAAAAACAGTGTTATAGTTGTGTGGGATTTCAACTTTGCTAACATGAACTGGGATTGGCTCAGTGTGAAAGGATCAGATGACATGGAATTTTTAATGTGCGGCCAAGAGAGCTTTTTATGTTAGTACACAGATAGTCCAACTGGAGAAGGGGCATTGCTAGACTTAATCTTAGAGAATGAAGCCAATCAAATGGTTGAAGTGTCAGTAAGTGAGCATTTTGGGATAGTAACCATAACTAGGGGCAAGGATAGTGCAGAAATATACATTCGGGAAAGGCCAATTTCAATATCATTAGACAGAATCTGGCAAACACAAACTGGGATCAGAAGGTAAGGCTACATTTGGAAAGTAGGAGCCTTTTCCAAGTAGTATAATGAGAGTTCAGGGACAACGCATTCCTCTAAGAGTGAAGGGCAAGGACAGCAAGTCCAGGGAACCCTGGATGTCAAGGGTTTGATAAAGACAAAGAAGGAAGCATGGATCAGGTATGGTACATTAAAAACAGGGGAGGCCCATCAGGTGGATAGCGGGTGTAGGAGGGTGCATGAAAAGGAATTTAGGAGGATAAAGATGAACCACAAAATATCTTTAGCAAATGGAATCAAGAAGCACCTGGACAAATAGATGAATAGGAAAGGAATAAGAGGGATTATGGATCCTGTAAGTGAAGATAGTTTGTGTGAAGAGCAATATGTGTTGATGCAGGCTTAGAGACCCCAAGGGTCTGTTCGTGTTCAATAGTGTTCAAAAACCCCGAGGCTTTTTATAAATATATTAAGAGTAAGTGGATTACCAGGGAAAGAGCAGACCATGTTAGAGACCAAATGAACAATCTGTGTGTGGAGCCAGATTACGTGGGTAAAGTCTTAAATGAATATTTTTCACCTGCATTCATAGAGGAGAAAGACATTGTAGCTGGAGATTTCAGTTGGGATGGTGAAGTTCTACAGCATGTTAAGATTAATCAGCAGGAGATATTTTAGTGGACATAAAGGTGCATAAATCCCCAGAACCTGATGAGATGAATCCCAGGCTGCTATGGGAGGCTAGGAAGGAGATTGCTGGAGCTCTGGCAGAGATATTTAATACCTCACTGGCCACAGATGAAGTGCCAGATAACCAAAGGATTGCTAATATGGTTCCTTTGTTCGAGAGGGACTGGAAGGACATGCCAGGTACTAACAGCTCAGTTAGTCTGACGTTGGTAGTTGGGAAGTTATTATAAAAATTCTGAAGGACAGAATTAATCAATACTTGGAAAGGCAGGGATTGATCTGGATAGTCAACACTGATTTGTTAGAAGGAGTTCACATGTGACAAAATTAACTATAACAATATCCAGGCTTGTGCTGATAATTGGCAAATAACATTCATGTCACATACATGTCAGGCAACACCCATCTCCAACATCGTCCTTGGCATTCAATAGCATTACCATAATGAATCCCCCTTATCAACATCCTGGGGTTAGCCATTATCTAAATTAACTAGCTATGTCAGCACAATGGCTATGAGAGCATGTCAGAGCCTAGGAATTTTATGGCAAATAACTCATCTCCTGGCTCTCCAAAGCCTACTCACTAGCTATAAGGCACAAGTCAGGAGTGCGATGAAATAGTCCCCACTTGCCTGGATGAGTGCCACTCAAACAACACTCAAGAAGTTTGCCACCATCCAGGACAAAGCAGTCTGCTTGATTGGCACCACATCCATAAACATCCACATCTTCTATCACTGACACTCAGTAGTAGCAGCAGTGCACTATCTACAACACACACTGCAAAAAATTCAAAGATCCTCATACAGCACCTTCTAAACCCATGACCATCTCCGTCTAGAAGGACAAGGGCAGCAGATACATAGGAAAACAATCAGCTTCAGTCGAGATGGTGAAGTTCTAGAGCATGTTAAGATTAGTCAGCAGGAGATATTTTAGTGGACATAAAGGTGCATAAAACCCCAGGGCCTGATGAGATGAATCCCAGGCTGTCATGGGAGGCTAGGAAGGAGATTACTTGGGCTTAAGACAAAACCTTTTTTGTGACTGACATGGTAAGTGCAAGAAAAGACGTTTCTTCTACTCTGCTGTTTGTGGAACCTGGCTCATAAAATTTATTTTTACTGAGAGTATGATCTATAACCTCCCTCTCTCTCTTTTTCCCTCCCTATCCCTGTTGTGCAGTTAATTTATTGGCGATTGTAATTCTATCTCAAAGAAAATGTGGTCTCTCTGGTTGTATCACTCGATACCTGGTCTCCATGGCGGTGACAGACCTCCTGGTTATTATTACAGCCGTGCTGCTAAACCGCATTCCTGCCATTTATTTCCCGGGAAGTTTTCTGTCAATCACACCTGTGTGCAGTCTGAGCATTGCATTGATTTATACATCCAGAGACACTTCTGTCTATTTAACTGTTGCTTTCACCTTTGATCGATTTGTGGCCATTTGTTGCCAAAAGCTGAAAAGGAAATATTGTACTGAGAAAGTGGCAGGCATAGTTGTTGGAATGGTTTGTACACTGGGCTGTTTAATTAATGTTCCTTGGTATTTTATGCATGAGCCAATATACGTCACTAGCAATACGCCGTGGTACTGCAAGCTGAAGGAAATGCGTTATACTTCATTTATATGGGCAGCATTTCATTGGATTGACCGCATTGTAACTCCTTGTCTCCCATTCTTTCTGATTATTTTCCTCAATGTTTTGACGGTTAGAAGCATTTTGGCAGCCAGTGGAATCCGCAAGAGGCTTCGGGCTCATAGTAATAGGGAGAATCAGAGTGACCCGGAATTGGAGAGCCGGAGGAGGTCCATCATTTTACTCTTCACCATCTCAGGCAGTTTTATATTATTGTGGACAACTTATGTTGCATATTTCTTTTTTGAGCGATTTATGAAGGATTATAAATTTAAAGACTTCAACGATCCAAAATTTATTTTCCTGGAAAGTGCAAATATGCTTCAGCTATTGAGCTGCTGTACAAATACATTTATTTACACAGTAACTCAGAATAAATTCAGAGAGAAGTTAAAAAATTTGTTGATACATCCATTTATTATTATATGTACATTGTTCAAAAAGTAAAAAGAATATATTCCAGCAATATTTCTGATATATGTGAATAGACTTCTGCTGGTTTAAATTTGGAATGCAGAGTTTGTTTGCCTGAAATTCTGAATTATTGTGAAGTAGAACATTTCTCAGTCTTGCTGCTGGTAGTGAAAAGCACAAGATTTATTTGTTGTAAAGATAATTTTGAACAATACATACAAACACATTAAATAGCAGCAGGAGTAAGCCATTTGGGCTTGAATCTGCTCCACCAATAATTTACTGGCTGTTCCAATTGTGTTTTGAATTCTACATGGTCCTAATAACCTTTGATTCTCTTGCTTAATAAAAGACTATCTAATTCAGTTGTAGCAGTATTTGATTACCTCACATCCACAGAGTTCCAAAGTTACACATCTAAGGGAAAAAAATTCTCTTTGTCTCAGTTCTAAAAAGAGTAACACCTGATTTAAATCACTGGCCCCTAGTTCTGGACTCACTGACATGAGGAAACATCCTTTCTGCAACCACCTGTGTCAAGACCAAACAGGATCTTATACACTTCAACAAGTCACTCCTCATTCTTCTAAATTACAAAAGGACCATAAGATATAGAAGCAGAATTAGGCCATTCAGCTCATCAAGTCTACTCTGCCATTCAATCACAGCTGATATTTTTCTCAACCTCATTCTCCTGCCTTCTCCCTGTAACCTTTCAACCTCTTACTAATGAAGAACCCATCCATCTCGGTCTTAAGTACACTCAACGACTTGGCCTCCATATGCCTCTTCAGCAACAAGTTCCACAGATTCACCACTCTCTAGCTGAAGAAATAGCTCTTCATCTCTGTTCTGAAGGGTTGTTCCTTTACTCTGAGGCTGTGCCCTCAGGCCTTAGTCTTTCCTATTAGTGGAAACATCTTCTCCTTGTCCACACTATCCAGGCCACTAAGTATTCAGTAAGTCTCAGAGTCTTCCCCACACCACCCCCCAAATCCTTCTAAATTCCATTGGGTACAGACTCAGAGTCCTCCCCTGCTCCTCATGTGACAAGCTTTTCATCCCTGGGATCATTCTTATAAGTCTCATCTGGACACTCTCCAGTGCCAGCACATCCTTCTTAGAAACAGTGCCCAAAACTGCTCACAATAATCCAAATGTGGTCTGACCAGAGCCTAATAAAGCTTCAGCAGTATATCCCTACTCTTGTATTCTAGCCCTCTAGAAACGAATGCCAAATTGCATTTGCCTTCCTAACTGCCAATTGAACCTATATGTTAACCTTAAGGGAGTCCTGAACTAGGACTCAGATCCCCTTCATGCTTTAGATTTCTGAGGCCTTTCCCTGTTTAAAAAGGTAGCCTAAGCTTCTGTTCTTCCTAGCAAATTGCATAACCTCACACTTTCCCACACTGTATTTCATCTGCCACTTTGCTCACTCTCCTAGCCTCTCCAAGTCCATCTGCAACCTTCCCAGTTCCTCAACACTACCTGTCCCTCCACCTATTTTTGTGAAACCTGCAAACTTAGTAACATTGCTCTCAGTGCCTTTACTCAAATTATTAACATAGAATGTGAATAGTTATGGTCCCAATACAGACTCCTCTGGAACTCCAATAGTCACCAGCTACAATCTTGAGAAAGGCTTCTCTACCCCTACATTCTGCCTTCTGCCAGTCAGCCAACCCTCTATCCTTGCCCCTAACACCTAGGGTGATGACCAAATGGCGTTGTCGCTAGACTATTAATCCAGAGACCCAGATAACATTCTGGGAACTTGGGTTCAAATCTCACCACAGTAGATGGATTCAATTTTAAAAAAAGAAAATATGGAATTAAGAGTCTACTGACGACCATGATATCATTGTTGATTTTCGGAAAAACCCATCTGGTTCATTAATGCCCTTCAGTGAAGGAAATCTGCCATCCTCACCTGGTCTGGCCTATATGTGACTCCAGATTGACAGCAATGTGGTTGACTCTCAGTTGCCCTCTGAAATGGCTTAGCAAGCCATTCAGTTGTACCAACCGCTACAAAGTCTCAAAGAAATGAAACCAGATGGATCACCTAGCATCAGCCTAGCTACCAGAAAAGACAATGGCAGAAACAGCCCTGCTGACCCTGCAAAGTTCTCCTTACTAACATCTGGGGGCTATTGCCAAAGTTGGGAAAGTTGTCTCAGACTGGTCAAGCTGTCCAGTCTGATATGGTCATACTCACAGAATCATACCTTACAGACAATGTCCCATACACCACCATCAACATCCCTTGATATGTCCTGTACCACCGGCAAGACAGACTCAGCCCCAGCAGAGGTGACACCATTCAGTCAGGAGGGAGTTACCCGAGGAGCCTCAACTTTGACGCTGGACCCCAGAAGTCAGTGGCTTCGGGTTAAACGTGGTAAGGAAACCTCTTGCTGATTACCATGTACTGTCCTCCCTCAGCTGATGAATTGGAACTCCTCCATGTTGAACAACGCTTAGAGGAAGCACTGAAGATGGCAAGGGCACAAAATGTACTCCAGGTGGGGGATTTCAATGTCCACCACCAATGGTGGCTCAGCAGCAGTACTACTGATTGAGCTGGTTGTGTACTAAAGGACATAGCTGTTAGACTGTGTCTGCGGCAGCTGGTGAGGGAACCAACAAGACGGAAAAACATACCTGACCTCATCCTTACTAATCTGCCAACTGTAAATGTATCTGTCCACGATAGTAAAAGCAACCACTGTACAAACCTTGTGGAGACGAAGTCCTGCCTTCACGTTGAGAATAACCTCCATCATGTGGTATTGCACCATGACCGTGCTAAATGGAACAGACTTTGAGCAGATCCAACAACTCAAGACTGGGCATCCATGAGGTGCTGTGGGCCATCAACAGCAGAATTGTACTCCAGCACAATCTGTAACCTCATGGCCCAGCATATCCCGCACTCAATCATTACCATAAAGCCAGGGGATCAACCCTGGTTTGATGGACAGCGCAGGAGGGCATGCCAGGTGCAGCACCAGGCATACCTGAAGATGAGGTATCAACCTGGTGAGCCACCAAAACAGGACTATTTGCATGCTAAACAGCATAAGTAACAAATGATAGACAGAGCTAAGCGATCCCACAACCAACGGATCAAATCTAAGTTTTGCAGTCCTGCCACTTCCAGTCCTACATGGTGGTGAATGATTGAACACCTCACTGGAGGAGGAGGAGGAGGAAGCTTTCACAGCAACCTTCAGCCAGAAGTGCAGAATAGATGATCCATCTCGGCCTCCTCCAGTGGTCCCCAGCATTACTGATACCAGTCTTCAGCCATTTGGTTCACTCCACAGGATATCAAGAAATGGTTGGAGACATTGGATACTGCAAAGGCTACAGGTCCTGACAACATTCTGGCAATAGTACTGAAGACTTGTACTCTAGAACTTGTTGCTCCCCTAGCCAAGCTGTTCCAGTACAGTTACAACACTGGTATCTACCCGACAATGTGGAAAATTGCCCGGGTATGTCTGTACATAAAAAGCAGGACAAATCCAACCCATCCAATTACCATTCCATCAGTCTACTCAATCATCAGTAAAGTGATGGAAGGTGTCATCAACAGTGCTATCAAGCAGCACCTGCTCAGCAATAACCTGCTCAGTGACACCCAGTTTGGGTTCTGCCAGGGCCACTAAGCTCCTGATCGCATTACAGACTTGGTCCAAACATGGACAGAAGAGCTGAATTCCAGAGGTGAGGTGAAAGTGCCAGCCCTTGACGTCAAGGCCATAAATTGACTGAGTGTCGCATCAAGGAGCCCTCGCAAAACTGGAATCATTGGGTATCAGGGAATAAACTCTCCTGTGATTAAAGTCATTCCTGAAACAAAGGAAGATGTTACGGTTGTTGGAAGTCAGTCATCTCAGCTCCAGGACATCTCTGCAGGAGTTCCTCAGGGTAATGTCCTCGGCCCGACCAGTGTTAGCTGCTTAATCAACGACCTCTCCTCCATCATAAGGTCAGAAGTGGGGATGTTTGGCGAAAATTGCACAATGTTCAGCACCATTCATGACTCCTCAGATACATAAGCAGTCCATGTTCAAATGCAACAAGATCTGGACAATGTCCAGAAGGACTGACAAGTGGCAAGTAATATTCATGCCACACAAATGTCAGGCTATAACCATCACCAATAAGAGACAATCTAACCAGTATCCCTTGACAGTCAATGGTATTACCATCACTGAATCGCTCATTATCAACATCCTGGGGTTATCATTGATCAGAAACTCAACTGGATTCACCACATAAACACAGTGGCTACAAGAGCAGGTCAGAGGCGGGGAAAACTGGTGAGTAACTCACCTCCTGACTCCTCAAAGGCTGTGCATTATCTACAAGACTCAAGTCAGGAGTGTGATGGAATACTCCCCACTTGCCTGGATGAGTGCGGTCCCAGCAACACTCAAGAAACTTGACACCATCCAGGACAAAGCAGCCTGTTTGATTGGCATTACACCAATAAGTATCCATTCTCTCCACCACCGATGTTCAGTAGCAGTGGTGTACAATCCACAAGATGCACTGCAGAAATTCATCAAAGATCCTTAGGCAGCACCTTCCAAATCCACAACTACCTCGCTCTAAAAGAACAAGGCAGCAGGTGTATGGGAACACCATCAGATTCAAGTTCCCCTTCAAGACACTCACCATCCTGACTTAGAAATATATCACTGTTCCTACACTGTTGCTGGATCAAGATCCTGGAATTCCTTCCCTAATGGCATTGTGGATCGACCCACCGCAGGTAGACTGCAGCAGTTCAAGAAGGCAGCTCACCACCACCTTCTCAAAGGCAACTAGGGGCGGGCAGTAAATGCTGGCCAGCCTGTAATACCTACATCCAGCTAATGAATAAATGAAAAAATAAGATTTAGCAGCCACCTTGTCAAAAGCCTTCTAGAAATCCAAATAGGTTACACCTATTTTACCATGTACTTCCAAACACACTGGATTTTCATTCTTAATAAATAGAATCGAAAATCTCACCAACGAGCGAGGTCAAGCTAACTGGAGTATGCTTTCCTGTCTTCTGCTTCCCTCCCTACGTAAACAGGGATGCTACATTAGCCATTTTCTCGTCCTCTGGGACCTTGCCTGACTCCAGTGATTCCTGAAAGATTACCATCAATGCCTCTACAATCTCCTCAGTTATCTCCTTCAGAACCCTGGAGTGTAGCCCATCCAATCCAGCTAATTCTCAAGTTCCCAACAACATTCTCATCAGTGATGGCCACTGCACTCATCTCTGCCCCTGACTCTCACAAAATTCTGGTATGCTACTGGTGTCTTCCACTGTGATAACTGATGCAACGTACATTCAGTTCCTCCATTATTTGTTTGTTCCCAATTCCTACATCTCCAGTTTCATTTTCCAGCTGTCCAATGTCCACTCTTGTTCCTGTCTTACCTTTTATATTACTAGCTTACCCTCATATTTTACCTTCACCCCCTTATTGTTTTTCTTAGTTGTCCTCTGCCAGTTTTTAAAGACTTCACAGTACTTTGGCTTCCCACTAATCTTCACAACTTTGGGTGCTTTTTCTTTTGCTGTTATGCTGCCTATGACGTCCCTCATCAGTCGTGGTTGCCTCGTCCTCTCCTCAGTATGTTTCTTCTCCCTGGGGATACATTTTTGCTGTGCCTCCCGAATTATTCGGAGAAACCTCTGCTAATGCTGTTCTACCATGTTCCCTGGTAGGCTGCCCTTCCAATCAACACTAGCAGCTCCTCCCTCATGCTCTCTCCAAAGTGTACAGTTCTGGTCGCCCCATTACAGGAAGGATGTGGAAGCATTGGAAAAGGTGCAGAGGAGATTTACCAGGATGTTGCCTGGTCTGGAGCGAAGGTCTTATGAGGAAAGGCTGAGGGACTTGGGTCTGTTCTCATTGGAGAGAAGAAGGCTAAGAGGGGATTTAATAGAGACCTACAAAACGATCAGAGGATTAGATAGGGTGGACAGTGAGAGTCTTTTTCTTAGGATGATGACGTCGGCTAGTACGAGGGGGCATAGCTGCAAATTGAGGGGTGATAGATTTAAGACAGATGTCAGAGGCAGGTTCTTTACTCAGAGAGTGGTAAGGGCGTGGAATGCCCTGCCTGCCAATGTAGTTAACTCAGCCACATTAGGGGCATTTAAACAGTCCTTGGATAAGCATATGGATGATGATGGGATAGTGTAGTGGGATGGGCTTAGATTAGTTCACAGGGCGGCGCAACATCGAGGGCCGAAGGGCCTGTTCTGCGCTGTATTGTTCTATGTTCTATGTTCTTTGCACTTACTATAACAATGTTACATCTGATTCCAGTTTCTGTTATATTATGGTCACTGCCCCCAAGGGTTTCTACAGCCTTAAGCTCCCTAATCAAGTCTGCCTCATTACACATGCCAAATCCAGAATTGTCTATTCCCTAGTGGGCTCTACCACACTGCTTCAAAATAGAAGTCTCATAGACATTCCGTGAATTGCTTTTTTGAGATCCGCTACCAACCTGATTTCCCAGTCCACCTGCATATCAAAGTTCACGAAGATTATTGTGACTGTACTTTTCTTACATGCCATTTCTATCACCTGATTTATTTCCTTCCCCAAATCCTGACTACTGCTAGGACGCCTGTACATAACTCCTATCAGGGTCTTTTTGCCTTTGCAATTCCTTAACTTTACCCACTCAGAGTCTACACTTCAATGATATAACATTGCTTGCAATTGATTTTTTGTTTTTATCAAAAAGGCAACCCCGCCCTGTCTGCCTGTCAGAGATATACAGCGTGGAAACGAACCCTTCGGTCCAACTCGTCCATGCCAACCAGATATCCTATACAAATGTAGTCCCATTTGCCAGCATTTTGCCCACATCCCTCCAAACCCTACCTATTCATATACCCATCCAGAGTCCTTCTAAATGTGGTAATTATACCAGCCTCCACCACTTCCTCTGGCAGCTCATTCTATACATGCACCACCCTCTGCTTGAAAAATTTGACCTTTACGTCCCTTTTAAATCTTTCCCCTCTCACCTTAAACCTATGCCCTCTGATTTTGGCCCCCTCCACCCCAGGGAAAAGGCCTGGTCTATTTAACCTATCCATGCCCCTCATGATTTGATAAACCTCTACAAGGTCACCCCTCAGCCTCTGATGTTCCAGGGAAAAATAGCCGCAGCCTATTCAGCCTCTCCTTATTGCTCAAACCCTCCACCCTGGCAACATCCTCGTAAATCTTTTCTGAAACCTTTCAAGTTTCACAACATCCTTCCCATACCAGGGAGACCACAATTGCACACAATACTCCAAAGGTGGCTGAACCAATGTCCTGTACAGACGCAACATGACATCACAACTCCTATACTCAATGCATTGACTAATAAAGGCAAGCATACAAAACGCTTTCTTCCCTATCCTACCTACCTGCGACTCCACTTTCAAGGAACTATGGACCTGCACTCCAAAGTCTCTTTGTTCAGCAACACTCTCCAGGACCTTACCATTACATGTATAAGTCCCATCCTGATTTGCCTTTCCAAAATGCAGCAACTCACATTTATCTAAATTAAACTCTATCTGCCACTCCTTGGCCCATTGGCCCAGCTGAACAAGATCCCATTGTACTCTGAAGTAACCTTCTTCGCTGTCCACTCCACCTCTAATTTTAGTGTCATCTGCAAACTTACTAACCAGACTGCCTATCTTCACATCCAAATAATTTATATAACTGACAAAAAGCAGTGGATGCAGCACCAATCCTCGTGGCACACCGCTGGTCACAGGTCTCCAGTCTGAAAAGCAACCTTCCACCACCACCCTCTGACTTCTATCTTTGAGCCAGTTCTGTATCCAAATAATTAGTTCTCCCTGTATTCCATGTGATCTAACCTTGATAACCAGTCTCTTTTCAAAATGTCACATATCCTTGGATATTTAGCTCTCAGCCCTGAACCACTTGCAGCCATGTCTCTGTAGTGCCCACAACATTATACCTGCCAATTTCAATCTGCACTATAAGCTCATTCATGGTATTTTGTATACTGCATTCATTTAAGCATGACATCCTCAGTTCTGTGTTGACTAGCCCCCATTTTCACAGTTGTTTCCTTATCAGTTGTGCCTGAACTTAGATTTATGATCCTTTCTATACTCTGTCCATTCTTTGTTCTGAAAACTTGAATAAACTCTGCTTAAATCTCCTCCCACTTGACCCTTTGCCATAATTTTCCAAGCAATTGAACCCTGCCCCCACTATTTAGTTTAAAGCCCTATCCAAGGCTTTACTTATGTGATTTGTCAAGACTCTGGTCCCAGCATGATTCAAGGGGAGCCGCCCCAGTGGAACAGCACCCTCTTTCCCTAGTATAGGTTCTAATGTCAATGAATTCAAACCAGTTTCTTCCACACCAATCTTTGAGCCACATGTTTACTTCTTTACATCTTGTTGGCCCTGTACCAATTAGCTTATAGTTCAGGTAGTAATCCAGAGATTACTACCTTTTTGGTCCTACAATTAAATGTAGTCCCTTGCTGCTCATATTCCCTCAACAGAACCTCTTTTCTCTTTCAAACTATATCATTGGTACCTACATGGACCATAACAACTGGATCTTTTCCCCTTCCACTCTAAATTCCTCTGCAGCCCAGATGAAGTATCCTGAACCCAGGCTCCAGGCAGGTAACACATCCTTCGGGACTCTCAACCCTGGCTACAGAGATCAATGTTGATTCCCCTGACTATATATCCCCGATTACAACTACATTTCTCTTTTGTCCCCCACCCGCTCTTGACTGGTTCCCTGTAACGCAGTACTACAGTCAGTTTGCTCGTCCTCCCTACAGCCCCCATTCTCATCTTCACAGGTCGCAAACATCTCAAATCTGTTAGACAAGCTCAAGGGCTGATGGTCCTTCAGCACTATCTCCGAGATCACTCTACCTGCCTCATTCATAGACACATCTTATTCCTGACCACTGACTTAATTCAAGGTAGTTAATCCAAGCAGTATGACTGCCTCCTGAAACATAGCATCCATGTAACTATTTTGTTTCAAGGATATACTTTATTCATAAAAAGTATTCCTTACTTAAGCAGATTATGATTTCAATATATTTGAGGCACCAGGAGGGTCTGATAACTGAATGGAACCCCCTTTACACTTTGGCTGAAAGGCCATGGATGGTTGGCTTTACCCACTGCGCTTTGGTGGCAGCTGCCCTAAGCTTTAGTGCGTCCCTCAGCATGTGGTATTGGACCTTGGAATAAGTCAGTCTGCAACACTCAGTCCAGGTCATCTCCTTGCTGTGGAAGACCAACAAGTTTTGGGCAGACCAAAGAGCATCTTTCATTGAGATGATGGTCCTCCAGGCGCAATCAACATTTCTCTTGGTTTGTGCCCCAGGGAATAGCCAGCAGAGCACAGGAGACATGCACCATGAAGCTGTTCAGAACAAACCTCGATAAGAACCACTGCATCTCTCTCCAGACCTTCTTTGCAAAGGCACACTCCAGCAGGAAATGTGACAGATTTGAGGGCAACATTAAGTGACGCACCGGATGCACATGAAGGATCTGATGGTCAGTGCCGTTCTTACAAACAGACAAGTTATGTCTTGGAAAGTTCTGGCCATGAGGCATTCTGCCAAATGACTTTGACAGTCTGCTCAGGGCACAAGCCAACAGGATCCACTCTCATTTTCCTGCAGGGTCTCAAGGACACTATGCTGATGGAGTTGTGGTCGAAGGTGTATTTGTTTGCAAATTTGTCCACGAAGGATAGGTGATACAAAATGGTCCAAAAACTTGGAGCATTCCACAGCAATGAGTATCATCCTTCATATCTCTAGAGATAGGAAGAATCTTAGTGTGTAGAGACAAGTAGTGTTTGCGTACCAAAGGTCTCCACACAGTTTGGTGATGCAGCCAAACTCAAGAATGGCCATCAGGATGATGCCTGCGCTGGCTACATTCTTCCCCCAAGCACAGGTTTGTTCGGGTGAATCACCAGTCCTAGAGCAGACCTGACCCAGTTGGCGATGACCTTAGACAGGTTTTTATAATCTGCATCCTGGAGTAAAATTGGTCGCCAATTTCTAATTTCCTCCCTCTCCCTCTTCCGCTTCTAGACAATGTAGAAAGATGATGTCTTTCCTTATGGATTCATACATGCTACCTGCTGTATACCTCCAGCAGGTCTTAGCCAATAAAGTCCCATGGAGCTGAAATCAAGCCCTCACTTCCCGGAGTTTTATTCTTTTCGCACGGGCCTTGGTCAGCTCATCCAGACTTAATGGTTGCTACAGCTTCTCCCACATGCTGTCGTCCAAGACTTCCATGATAGAGGACAGGAACAACTGGGAGGCCGTGATGTCTGTGGGCTTTGTGTCATACAGTCGGACATAAAACTATTTGCTGGTCCTCAGGATGTCAGACTGAGATGATGTTACTGAGCCACCTTCTTCCTTCAGGCTGCTGAGCATAGAGCTTTCCTTGTGGACCTTCTGGAAGAAGAGATGTGAGCACATCTTATCCTGCTCCACAGTATGGTCCCTGGACCAGAAAATTATCTTGGAGGCCTCCGAGGCAAAGAGTGAGGCTTGCTGGTTCTTCACTTCCTGTAAAATCTTCCATGACATTGACCCAACATCTGCACCAGGAATAGGTTTTGCATGCTTTTCTGGAGTTTGGACAGTTTTTTTGCCATCCTCTCTCTCACCTTCTGAACAACTTTCAGGATAAAGAACCTACTGATGTTCTCTTTGACTGTTTTCCACCAGTCTAATGGACATTCAAAGAGGGGCTTCACAGTTCTCCAACCTGTGCAATCCCTTTTGAGCTCCTCAATGTTTTCTGGGGTCAACAGTTTCATGTTCAGCTTCCACATTCCCTTGCCAGCCCACTGGTTTTCCTGTATGACAGTTGGACACCAGCAGGCAGTGGTCAGTGAGGAACACTGGTTTGATGTCAGTGGATCTGACCAAGAACGTGTGGGACACAAACAGGAAATCTATCCTAGAGCAAATAGACCTGTCTGGCTGGGACCAAGTGCATCTATGCTGCGCTGTGTTTGCAGGACTGCTGAAGATGTTCTGCAGCTTGGCAATGTTAACCATTCCCATCAGAAATCTGGACATAGTGTCTGGTTTGCTGTCAGCCCTTCCAGATCTTCCGTCTCTGGCCAGAATGACCGGCCTGGACATTGCGAAGATCAGTGGGAGCTGCTGCAGGGATGGCCAACCGCACACTCTTTACCACTGGGGCGTACACATTAGTTAGTCTCAGGGGATCATTTTTGTACATAACATCTGCTACGAGTAAGCATCTAGCCTAGGGGAGGCAATGGCCTCGTGGTATTGTTGCTGGACTGTTAATCCAGAGACCTGGATAACATTCTGGGGACCTGGGTTCAAATCCTGCCACAGCAGATGGTGGAATTTGAATACAATAAAAAAAATCTGGAATTAAGTATCTAATGATGACCATGAATCCATTGTCGATTGTCAGGAAAAAACCCATCTGGTTCACTAATTTCCTTTCGGGAAGGAAACTGCCATCCTTACCTGGTCTGGCCTAAATGTGACTCTAGACCTACAGCAATATGGTTGACTCTGAACTGCCTTCTGGGTAATTAGGGATGGGCAATAAACGCAGCCAAGCCAGCGATGTCCTCATCCTGTTAACAAATAAAGAAAAAAAAAAATCACCTCTTTAACATCAGAGATGGTGAAGTTGCCAACTCGCAACAAAATACCCAGGCCAACGTGGAAACACATTGTGTAGTAGTTTAACACTGCACATAGTTTCTCCATCCATATAACTATTCCCCTCACTGAAGTGTCACAGTGTTCAGAAATTAGACTCTAGCTCTTCAACTTTGAGCCAGAGTTCCTCAAGCAACCAACACTTGTTCAGATGGGGTCACTACAAACCACAATAGAATCCACCAGCTCCCACATATGCTTGGCTCTGCATCTCTATTTTATTTAGTTAGTTTTTAGTATGATTTTTCAAAATTTTGTACAGGTCCTTTAGTTTTTAAGATGTATATATTTCCATTATTTATCTTCAACCTGAAGGTAACCTATCATAGAATCAAATTAACAGCTATTGCCAACCAATGGATATCCTGTTTTCTTGTAACATCATCCTTTTGTGCAGAGCTAGGCTTCCTAGGCTTCATTTTATCCGATAAAAAGATTTTACAAACTATGAACCAAAAAAAGCAAGCAAAAAGCACCCCGCTCCCCTTTGCGCCAAATTCCCACACTATCTCCAAATTCCCTGAAGTGTTTACTCACTCAGGCTGTGTCTCACTCTGGATGGGATTGCTCCTTCCTGACACTGCACAACTTACTGGTCACAGAGTTTCAACTGGCCCTGTCTTAAATAGAGCTGAGGTGCAATGAGATGACTCACACTCAGGATTATTCATCAAGTGTTTACTGATTGAAAATTCCTATCTAAAAGGAGACAATTTGTTTTGGGGTTCACAAGCTACAATTGCTCAAGTCAGGCCTGTAATTCACTTATTATCTACCAACGTGTCAACCAATCATCACCTTTTTCTCCACTGGTTGCCATCATCATGATTGTGTAAATTTAGCATTCTTGCATTTGCCCTTATGATTGTGAAAAGCTTCAGAAACATGTCTCTCTTTGAAGTATTATTCACATTTTGAATTGCCAAGCAACTGATTCATTAAATGGTCTTCTCCTCCTGTATTAATAATGTATACCAGTAACTTTGTAATTACATTGCTAGATTAACTGGTATATACTTAACTGTTTTCTGTCTTCACCCCTTGCTTGAAGAGAAATGTTACATTTGACATTTTCCATCCAGTGGGAACTTTCCAGAAACTGGGAGTTACGAAAATTTGCAGCCAATGTCTTTTCCATTACTATTTTTAAGATGGTAGGATGCAAGTCCAAGACACTTATTATCCTTTAGTGCCATTAGTTTGCCGAGCAATTCTTCCTTAGTCATAGTGATTGTTTTAAACTACACCCTTCCTCTTGTTTCAATATGTTCTACAGCTCTTTGGGTGTTTTTGGTGTTTGGTATCATAGGGACAAAGTCAAATAAAATTTGTTCTAACTGTATGCCATTTTCTTGGTTCCATCATGAATTCCATGTTCTTATCCCACAAGGAACCAATGTTTACCTTGGATACATTACCACACCTCACAGTGCTGGAAATCAAGTTCTGCTCTTCCCTGAGCTGTCATTGGAGTTGAATATTTTTAAAATTGTGCAGAATTTCCCAATTTATAGATTTTCAGACACAGAAAGTACAGACCAGATTTCTGTACTTGACATGAATTATTATTTATTATAAACAAATACACTCACGCTTCATGTAAATAATTATTAACCACTGGCATATAGTTTTATCAAATAAAACTCCAATTGCTTATAAACTACCCTACACCATTATACACACCACAAATAAAGAAACAACGACTTTGTAGATGAAGGAAAAACTGGGAAAGCAGTTCAGCAGTCTCTGTTCCCAGGATCTACTATTATGACTCTTGTGCTAACCAGAATGCTGCTTCTCAGTCTTCTTACTTGGTTTGCAGCAGGCACAGGTGGCTGGTTCACACTTATACGAAGTTTGTCACTTATTAGTTAGAAGTCACAGCTTACAGCAACTGCTAGAGGAAGACTCAACTGGTTTTCTTCAGGCTTAAAATGGCATTAACTGCAGTGAACAGAGAGTGATCCTGAGCTGGTGGAGGACTGAATGCTTCTCATTATTCACATTGCAGTCCCAAGTTGTTCAGCTACCTGACAACCAATCATGTGATTATTGATATGCAGTTGTTCGTCATCGATAACTGGTCACTCATGCACAGACTAAGCAGCTACTTTTTGCCAACCAAAGCTCCATTTAGACACAACCCTTTAGCTACAGTTAGTCAGCAAACTACACTTTAACTATTGCTAGAACCAGCAGCTGTGTAAACAATGTTTACAATGATTATCTGTTTACTTATTTTCAAAAAATGCAGCAATCCTCCAAAAATCCATGACTTTAAATGAGTTATTTTTCTCCTTTCACTCCATAATTAAAAATGAAGGCAAAATATGAGGTATTGATCCTCCAGTTTATGTTTGGTCTCACTCTGTCAGTGGAGGAGGCCAAGGATTTCCATGTCACCAACACTCCCACTCTCGCCCTCTATTTATTTCTGGGCTTGCCTCCTTCCCTCCCCAGCCCTGACAAAGGGTTTTGGCCAAAAACGTTGACTTTCCTGCTCCTTGGATGCTGTCTGACTCGACGTGCCTTTCCAGGTCCACATTTATTGACTTTAGCTTCCAGCACCTGCAGTCCCTACTGTCCCTCTTCAACTAGCTAACATGGAAATACTGGAACAGATAAACACTGAGTTCTTATTTTTAGAGAAAAGACAATGGGAAGATCTTGTAGGACTACTGAGAAAGTATGAGGTAATCTGTGGAGATACCCCTGGATGTACTACATTAGCTAGACACGATGTGGATGTGGGAGAGTCAGAATCGATAAAGCAACATCCCTATAGGTTGAGCCCAGAGAAACAAGCTAAGGTGGCAACTGAGATTCAGTACATGCTGGAAAACCACTTGATTGAATTTAGTCACAGCAGCTTGAGTTCACCAATAATGTTGGTTTCTAAACTAGATGGATCAACTAGACTTTGTAGAGATTTTAGAAAGGTGAATATGGTTGCAAAGACATGATTTCTATCCAGTTCCACAGTTGGACTGCTGTATTGCTAGCGTTGGCAGTGCCTCATTCTTTTCGAAGATTAATCTATGGAAGGGGTGCTAATAAGTGCCATGAACATTAAAGGATAAAGAAGTATCTGCTTTTGTAACACCAAACGGGTTATACCAATTTCAGGTGATACCATTTGGGTTAAAAAAAACACACCAATTACATTCCAGGGTCTTATGAATGAGGATGTGGCTGAGGTTTACAAATGTGTAGTTTATTTAGGTGATGCTATGGTACATAGTAAATGAAAAATCATGAGGTTTTTAGGAATGTATAAATTTTACTGGAAATGTGCGTGTAATTTTGGCATGATAGCTGTGCCTTTAACAAAAAACAAGCAAAATTGGTATGATCAGCAGAATCCCAAGTAGCCTTTGAAAAGTTGAAGGCAATCTTAATAAATGAACAGGTATTGGTTTCCCCTAATTTTTCCAGATGTTAAGTATCAAATATTTTGTAACAAAACACATTTTTGAATGGTGTTTCAATGTTTTATGGACAAAGGCATGTAACAACTTTATTCTTTATTTTTCTGGCTTGAATATTGACTTCACCAGCTTCAAAATCTCTCCACCCCCAACCTGTCCATTGTCCAACTCACCTATCTGCTCCACCCTTCTCACTGACCAACCATAGTAGCCCTATCTGCATCCATCTATCTCCACCCCACCCCCCTTCCCTCTATTTATTTCTGGGCTCCCCTCCCCCTTGCCAGTCCTGACAAAGGGTTTCGACACAAAATGTTGACTTTCCTGCTCCTCAGATGCTATCTGGTTAACTAGTTGAATTGTAGGAGGTTCACTTTGAGAACTGTCTGTGCCACCTTACTCTCATTGTAGCCATCATCTTCCATTACTGTTATCACCACACTTGTTCCTTCTCGTCTTCTTCTTCTGACAATACTTTTCAGTATAATCCTGTAACGTAAATGATTATTCTTCCTACGGTTATTTATCAGAAAAGTCAGCCTCCTAACTATGCATGAACAAATGGTTGTTTTTTAAAACCTAAGGTACCAATACTTCATCTCCTTGTTCAGATTACATCTTAATTGGTAGGGGGTTGCTCCAGGGTTTGGGAGCTGGGGACTACTCAGAGTTTAGGAGCCACAGGGAAGGAAATACTCCAGGGAAGGGGTTAAGCTTATTGCCAGAAGGCAATGGCCTAGTGGCATCATCCATGGATTATTAATCCAAAGACCCAGATAACATCTCAAGAACCAGGGTTCAAATCCTGCCACTGTAGATGGTGGAATTTGAATTCAACAAAAATATCAGGAATTAAGAATCTAATGATGGCCATGAATCCATTGTTGATTGCCAGATATACCCATCTGGTTCACTAAAGCCTTTTAGGGAAGGAAACTACCATCCTTACCTGGTCTGGCCTACATATGACACCTGACCCACAGCAATGTGGTTACTCTTAACTGCCCTCTGCACACTCAGAGATGGGCAATAAATGTTGCCTAGCCAGTTACACCCTCATCCCATTAATGAATAAAAGGAGGAAAAGAAGTCCAAGTTTTACAGGTGGGGTGTGGGTCACTCCAGTATTTGTGGACTTGAGGAGGGGTTCACTCCAGGATTTGGAGATTGGTGATGAGGTGGTCATTCCAGGATTTAAGAATTCGGTAAGAGGGTGTAACTCTGGGGTTTGCTATTTTAGAGGCTGAGGGGGTAAGTCCATGGCTTGGGAACTGGGGTGAGGGTCTGACTCCAGAGACTGGGTACTCAGGGGGAGGAGCACAACAGTACCCGAGGGCAAGCATGTAAGGAGGTAATGTAGAGATGGGGATTTCTCTAGGAAGATAAAGGGGTAACTCCAGGATTTCAGGGTGGGGGTTTCTCTGGAATGTGGGAGGAGGGGAGCCACTCTGGTGTGAGGTGACCGGGAAGGGGCTTCTGCCGGTTTAGGGACGACGGGAGGCATTCACTCTGGGGTATGGGGACAGAGGGGAGACAGGGACTCCAGGATATAGGGATGGTTGAGGGGGACAGAACTCCAGGGTTTGGGGATTGGAGAGGAGTAAAGTGCTGGAGTAAAGTCATTCTGGTATTTGGGCATTGGAGGGGGTGGAATCACTCTATGGTTTGCGAATTTGAGGAGGGGGGGGGAAATCTCTCCAGGGTTTGGGAACTGTGAGGGGAAGGGGTCACTCCAGGATTTGGGAACTGGGAGCAGGGGCTCACCTTGAGGATTAGGGACTGTGCTGAGTGAAGCCATTCTGGATTTGTGGCCTTGCAATGGGGGAGGGGAGAAATCACTCTATGATTTGGGGACTTTGAGCAATAGGTCTCTCCAGAGTTTGGGGAGAAGGGATATCATTCTGGGATTTGGCAGCAGTGGGGAGGAGGGATCACTCTGGTATCTGGGATCTGGTGGGTGGATCATTCTGTGGTTTGGCAACTAGGGGAGGCCTTACTCCAGGGTTGGGGATGGAGGGAGTCATTCCTGGATTTGGGAATGGGGTGTGGGATATGGAGGCAGGGGTTCATTCAGGGTGTTGGGAGTAGTGGGGAGGGGGCCACTCTGGGCTTTATGGACGAAGGTGGTAGGCACTCCAGGATTTGTGAACTGCGGGTAGGGTGGGGATTGAGAGGAAAAAGAGTCACTCTGCGTTTAGGGACAGGATGGGGACTGAGAGGAGCAAGGATGTAACACTGGGGTTTGCCGACAGGTGGAAACTCTGAGGGGTAAGCTCTGGGGCTTGGGGGCAGGGTGGGGAGTGTGAGAAGTGGGTCACTCTGAGGTTTGGGGGCAGGTTGGGGAGTGTGAGGGGGAAGTGGGTCACTCCAGGGTTTGGGGGCAATGTGCAGTGTGTGAGGGGGAAATGGTTCACTCTGGAGTTGGGGGGCAACGTGGGGAGTGTGAGGGGGAAGTGGGCCAGTCCAGGGTTGGGGGCAGTGTGGGGAGTGTGAGTGGGTCAATCTGGGATTTCAGGACAGGGTGGGGGGAGTGAGTGGGTCACTCTGGGGTTGGGGGGGCAGTGTGAGGGGGGGTGGAACACGCTGGGGTTTGGGGGAAGAGTGGGGTATGAGGGGGTATTGGTCACTCTGGGGTTCGGGGAGGGGCAGTGGGTCACTCTGGCGTTGGGGGACAGTGTGAGGAGTTCTGGGGGCAGCGTGAGGAGGAAGTGGGTGACTCCGAGTTTGGGGGGGGGGCAGCGTGAGGGGTAGTGGGTCACTCTGTGGTTTCAGGGCAGGGTGGGGAGTGTGAGAGGGAAGTGGGGTGACTCCGGGGTTTCAGGACAGGGCGGACAGTGTGAGGGGTTCACCCTGGGGTTTAGGGGGAAGGTGAAGTAACAGAGTCACTCTGCGCTTGCTCAGCAGTGCGGGGATTTAACGAACGGCCAGAACATGCTGACATCCTACAGATTTTTCTGAAGGGTCTAAGCCCGAAACGTCAGCTTTCCGGCTCCTCTGACGTTGCTGGGCCGGCTGTGTTCATCCAGCTCCACGCCTTCTTATCTCTTGACGTCTTACACAACGTGCGACCTGCCATGCGCGTCCCCGACAACGTGTCGACGTAAGTGCGCACGCAGCGAGCGGCGTGCTGACGTTTCCCCGCCCCCATTCCGGTGAGTATTGTTGTTGTGGCTGCGCTGTCGGCTTCTCCGTTTGTCCCGTTTCCGCGGGCATTTCCTTCGCTGCATCCTTTTGGGATGCGTGCGCTGTCAGTACGTTCCCGAGTTGTTTTTCTGCTCTTCAACCTGAGGCCGCCCTTGGTCCCGATCTAAAGCATTAACGCCGAGCCCGAGGGAGGAGGCCTCGCCGGCCTGTGGTGTTTACCCAGAGACCGAGGGAGGCTGGCGGCGGCGGCGGTGGTGGGGTGGGGGGTGGGAATGTTACCCCTACGGAGAGAAAGAGGGGTGTTTATACCAAGGCGGGGAGGACGAAGGATGTCTATTCCCGGGGGGGGAGCGCGTACGGAGGAAGGGGATGTAGAGACGGGGATGGTTGTAGGAAATGTAGAGTTGTTTTTATGGGGGGAGGGGCGGGTGGAGTGCTTGAGAGCTGTTTCATCTGGGAGGAAAGAAAAAAATGGGATTAACTCTGGGGGCAAGGGGAAGATGGGGGGCGGGAATAGAGTCGAAATGTGATGATTGCCTGGCGAATTTTTTTTTTCCCCTAGGGTCTGGTGGAAGTTGTTTGCCCTAGTGTGTTGGGCGGGGGAGCTGTTTACCCAGGTGGCAGTCATGTAGCACAGGGTCTATGGTTTTCTTAGTGTGGGGGCCTGCGGGGAGTGGCACAGTGTTTACCTTGGGACCTGATTGAGGCTTGGTGAAAAGTGAGACTGGAAAAATGTGTGATGGGATTTCTGTTGTTGAAATTAGGGCTTCTGTAGTTATTGAAATGAAGTGACAAGTCAGAAGGTTACAGTTCAAAGATATTCCAGGCCAAAAGGCTTTACAGAAAATACATGCATTGAGAAGTCTGCTACAGTGTTTTGGAGAAACAGTCCCTCATTTTTCAGTTATTAACTTTGCAGCCTTTCCCACTCAATGTTAAGTTCAATTACTTTAGACTGTGAACTCTGTCCTCCATTTTAATATCCTTTACCCCAGTGTCTGTATCTTGTTTCAGAGTTTTGCTTTCAGTTTGAGCTGACCTTTATTCTGCTACTTACACTCTGGACTTATGCTTTGTTATTTCTTTACAACCATGAGAAATAGGAGCAGATTCAGATTATTCGGCCCCTTTAAGTCCACCCCATATTGATCTGCCTCAGATCTCAACTCCTTGTTTGTGCCAGTTCCTCTCAGCCCTCAACTCCATGATAGTTTTAAGAAGATCAACCTTGTCTTCCAATATTTTCTGCATCTGCTCTCCGTAACATTAGAATAGAGCATTCCATGCATTCAGATCCTTCAGAGAAGAGATTACCTCTCATTGCTGTATTAAATGAGTGACCACTTATTCTGTAACTGTGTCACCATTTTGAGACAATCTGCACAAGTGGAAACATCTTCTGAACATCTATCCTGTCAAACCATCTCAGAATCTTGAATATTTAATTCTTTAAAATCCTAGTGAATAGAGGCCTGACTTCTCAGCTGTTCTTGATAAATCAACCCCCTTCGTCCCAGGAATCGGCCTCATTGTTTCTTTTCCAATGCCAGTATATCAATTTTTAATACTGGGTCCAAACCATATACAGTATTCTAGGTCTTGCCTGTTTTCTGTTCCCGCTCCCTAGTAACAAAGGTTGAAATTCCATTTGCCACGTTAATTACTTGCTGCATTTGCATGATAAGGTTTCGTATTTTGTACTCAAAATCACCCAGATGCTTCTGTACTATTTTGAAGTCCAAGTCCGTTAAATAGTCTGCCTTCTGATTCTTCCTACCAAAGTGTGAAATCTCACACATTGTCTCATTAAACTGCATTTGCCAAGAATTGCCCATTCACTCACTCAATCTGTCTATATCCCCTTACATATTCCTTGTGCCCCCATCACAACATGTTCTCCTAGCTACATTTGTACGATCAGTAAATTTGGACGCATTGCACCCTGCTCCTTTCTCCAAGTTGTTAATATGGGTAGTAAATAAACTGAGACCCAATCTTTGTCACATTGTTAGAGTTTTAAATGCTAGGCAATGGTAATGATTATCTGATGAATTAATATGAATGTAGTTACACATTAATCTTTGCTATTTTCTTTAAGTTCTAGACTAACTGAACTTGATAAGCGTGAGGCAGTTGATTTTGAAAGAATGGCTCAGTTTGGAGGGCAGAAGAATCCCCCATGGACCACCCAGTTTTCTGCTGCTGTTACACAGCCAGGTCAGTCTTTTTGAGTACTGCTATTTATTCTATGTGAGCATTTCTCTATTAAGCTGGGCAGTATGTGTTCAGTCCCAGTCAGTGCACAATTGTCATCTGAGCACCAGGTCACCTTGTAAAACAAATATGAATTCAAATTTTCAGAGCAGTGGCAGTGGTTTTCAAATTGCTACTGCACTCAAATTCCCCCAGTTAGATTCTGCTGTTCGTTTCTAGTAGGTCTTCTGATCCCGATTTTATGGGAACTATTATTGGAGTGGGTTCAAGCCAGGGTTAACAGGACACGGCCCCTTGTATTGCATTTGCTACACTCCAAGAACTGTAGCAGTTCAAGAATACAGCTCACCCCAACGTTCATGAGTATTTAGAGATGGCCAATAAATGCTGGTCAAGCCAGCAATGGGCACATCCCACGAACAACTGCCCAGAGTCTCTGACTCTATTTCAGAGGGTCCCAAGGAGTAGGAAAATTGTCCTTTAGAAGTTGAAACAGAGGTCAGCATTTCAAGTCCTCAAGCACGTCTTCGGTTATATATCCTATCTCCTAATTGCATAGGATTTGACCTGTTTTGTATACCTTGGGAATTCTGTCTGCTGACAAACTTGCTAAATAAAAACACAAAATACTGGAAGTTGTCAATAAGTCTGTCAGCATGTGTGGAGAGAGAATAAGGGTGAAACATATACCCTTTACTATCCACAGGTGATGCCTGACTAGGTGAGTACTTCCAACATTTTCTTCTAAATCAAATAGCCAATATCTGCAATATTTTGCTTTTAAGTAATGCCTTCCTGCTCACAAGATCACGTGCGCTATCTCACCTTGATTCTGTTATTGTCCTGGTAATGTGTTACCTCTGTCAAACCACATATAAAGCCCTACCATTGCTGTTATGTTTGAATTTATTGTCTCCATCAGGTGCCCTTGGTGTTCAGCCATCGTTGCTAGGTGCCTCTCCAGCCATGTACACCCAACAGCCAGCCCTGGCTGCAGCTGGCCTCACCACCCAAACACCTTCAGGCTATCAGCTCACCCAGTCAGCAGCCTTACAACAGCAGGCAGCAGCTGTTGCGTTGCAGCAGGTAGGCTTATCCACTCTCCTAGTGTCACGAACAGATGTGCAGAGAGATCTTGTGGTGTCCTTTGATCAGTGCAGTCTTTGAGATATGATATAGTTACATTGTTCTGTAGTCTTACTGGTTAATGCAAATAATAAAATTGCAACTGCCAAGTTTACTCTTTACCCATTGGGATTGAATTCTAGCATCTTTTAGTCATGGATTTATTTTTAATCCAGTGAATGTTCCTTGTCACTGTAGATCAGAGATGTCCTGGCAAATGTCACTTTAAAACCAGCGTTTGTCCTGTGTTATGGTCATTATGAATCAGAGAATTCAGAAGTGTGTCTCTAAATCTGGGTGATTCGATTGTACCAGTGCTTGAGGAAAAGACTAAGGGTTTGTTCCCACAGTCCAAAGCTCTGTTGATTAGGAAGATGTGCCATGCTGAATTGCCCATAGTGCCCATGGATGCAGAGTTATGGGGATAGGGTGAGGGGCTGGATTTGGATGGTCTGCTCTTCAGAGGGTCAGTGCAGACTTGATGGCCTGAATGACTCTTTCTACATTGTAGGGATTAGAAATGAGACATATAAGACATGAGGGCATTAGATGATTGTTCAGAGAGCCAGTGCAGACATGGTGGGCCTAATCGCCTCCTTTACAGTTACAATTCAGTGATTGTTTAAATGATTGAGCTAGTAACGAGTCTAAGTACCAGCTTCAGAGATAGTAGGAACTGCAGATGCTGGAGAATCTGAGATAACAAGGTGTACAGCTGGATGTTTTGGGCCTAGACCCTTTGAAACATCAGCTTTCCTACTCCTCTGATGCTGCTTGGCCTGCTGTGTTCATCCAGCTCTATACCTTGTTTTCTCTAATTACCAGCTTCACTTTGTTTGATGGATAAGAAATTGTAGACATCACCGTGCTGGTACGTTGATATAGTCTGAAACTTTCAGTATTTTTAGATTATATTGTATTGATTATATAACTAGATGCAGGAGGGAGATGGGTAGATTACCCCTTTCAGAAGAAGGTGACCAGTGGTATAGTTACTGCTAGATGAGACCTCTTTGGTTTTGTTTTTATTTAGCTTATGTTTGGAGGTTGGAATCACTTAAGTGAGGGTTGGTGGGTGAAGGCTCAGAGAATTCTGGGAAGAATCAGCCAGTGAGATATAGCAAGGTAAATGTACCCTTAATTCAAGTGACAGAGTATTACAGGAAGTGTCATGTTACCTCCTACTACTGGATTTATAGGGAGAAAGTATGTTCATTGAAACTGCTATTTTTTTGCTAAAAGGAATAATCTCATGGGCTGCACGTCATTTAAATTATCAAACGTATGTAGCTGCTAACATGAGCAATCACAGGTACACACTACAGAACAATGACAGGGAACGTTGTTGATGGCGGTGTCCCATTGCTGGGAGTGGTAAGTGAGAGACATGAGATGGTGAATTGAATAAGTGTATTGGCATTGTTGCAAAGCTGGCTAGATTTGTGGATTGGAAGGCAGGATGTTAGAATTTGGTGTTTGTTAATGCTAGGAGGGAAAGCATTATGTGGTCCCTTTAAAAGATTTTTTTTCTATGCTTGGAGATGTCTGTGAGCAGCTTGAAAGTTCACAAGTACGAAGAGCACCCAAATTGAAACATTTGTATCAGAAGGCCAAACAGCATTTTTAAGGACAATAGGTGTTTGAATTTAGCTAATCAATTTGAACCAGGTACTTAGATACCAAAAACCTATCAAATTTGAATCTGATGGTTTTGACAACCTAGGACCAATCCAATTGTAAAAAATTAATATGTCATCAGGGATGTAAAAGAAGGGGGCAGTTGGAAAATTGTCAGAGCTAACTGCCATCTGCTGGAGAAAATAGCTCTCAGCCTTTAGAGAAAGCATCATCTATTCACAATGGTACCACGGTACTCCTAGATAAGATTCCTGACAGAAGAATTCAGAGAAAGCATTCCTGACACAAGAATCAAAGGAGAAGACACAGACATTTTGGAAGATGTAACCTGGCTGTAATTTCGAGAGACTACTATTGTAGTCTATTGTTTTATTCTATTGTTAACATTCTATTGTTTTATTATATAAGTAAGCCTTCTATTTATTGGAACAGCATACTGTTAGAATCTGGCGTTATTCAGGAATGGTTAGTAGTTAGAAGGGATTTGTTCAGTTTGTTAATAGTTTAGTTAATTTGTTCACTGTTAGAGTTGATAAATAAATTGTTACTTATTGATTGTAAAGTGAGTATCAGGGATTTATTTGAATTAACCATTAGAAGAAGCTGAAAGACAGATTACACCCTTTTTCATACTCCTTTGAACAGATGTGAGGTGCTCCTCTTTGGATGTTTCACTTTTGGTTCTCAGGTGGGGGTGTCAACCTCTGTTTTATAAGAGCATTGTATGCTAAATCTCAGCATTAAATGTAGCCTGTTGTAATTTTACTGTACTTTTACAGTTAGAGAAAGACCTTCTACTTTTGTCGCCACAATGTTACTTTGGGACCGTGTGTAAAGTTTCAAATATTAATGGAATGGGTTATATATAATATCCTTGTTTCTGGTTTATATTTCTGCCCATAATCTATATTGCTGTATTTCTCATTTTTGTACTTGATAACAACCCACCATCATTACCTTTTTTTCCTATAGAGGTGTTTTGCTCTGCCCTTGGTGTCAGGTTCAGTGGTGGGGAGACTCAATTCAAGGAGTTTCATGATAAAATGCTCCCAGCAAACTGAATTTGTATTTTTTTTTATTCACTAATGGGATGTGGGCATTGCTGGCTTGCCAGCATTTTTTATTGCCCATCCCTAGTTGCCCTTGAGAAGATGGTGGTGAGCTGCCTTCTTGAAACACTGCAGTCTACATGCAGTACAGACTTCTGATATTTGTGGAGCCTTTGGAACATAAGAACAGGAATACACCATTTGGCTCCTTAAGCATGTTCTGCCATTTGGTCAGTACATAGTTCTTCAACAGCCCAACCTTACATAACTTCAACTCATGTCTCTTAAGATCAAATTTTAAATGAAAGTTGATCCAATATTAACTGCTGGTTTCTCTAAAGGCTGAGAGCTATTTTCTCTAGCAGATGGCAGTTAGCTCTGCCAATTTTCCAACTGCCCCCTTCTTTTACATCCCTGATGACATATTAATTTTTTACAATTGGTGTAATCTGTCTTTCAGCTTCTTCTGGTTTCAGAAGAGTTGAAACTTCTCCCATTATTTGTCAAAGTGCTTGTTAACTTCACCACTAAAAGGTTTGGCTCTAATTTTTAGATAAAGCCTCTTAGTTCAAGACTTCCCAATCCAGTCATACAAACACAGAAGCACAGAATATGGGAACAGGAATAGGCCATTCAGCCATTTGACCGTGCTGCATATTTTCATAATGTCATGGTTGATCCTCCTACTCGGCACCTTGCTCTCGCTTTTACTCCATACCCTTTAATCCCTTTTGCCCAAAAGCTGTGTCTTGGGGCAGCACGATGGCTCCGTGATTAGCACTGCTGCCTCACAGCGCCTGGGACCCAGCTTCAATTCCAGCCTTGGGCCACTGTGTGCACATTCTCCCCGCGTCTGGGTGGGTTTCCTTCGGGTGCTCCGGTTTCCTCCACAGTCAAAAGATGTGCATTTTGGCTGGATTAGCCATGCGAAATATAGGGTCGGGGGTAATTCTGGATGGGATGCTCTTTAGAGAGTTTGGTATGGTTTGAATTTAGGGATTCTATGATAAATCTTTTGAAAACATTCAATGTTTTGATCTCAACCGTTAGCTGTGACAGAGAATTTCACAAGCTCACCACTCTCTGGGTGTAGAAAAACTTGCTCATCTTAATCCTAAATGGGCTATCCCGTATCCTTAGATTGTGACCCTGGTTCTGGACTCCCTGATCGTCGAGAACATCCTTCCTGCATTTACCCTGTCTACTGCTATTAGAGCTTTATAGGTTTCTGATATTCCACCTCATTTTTCTAAACACCTGTGAATATAGTCCTAACTGATCCAATTTCTGTTCATACGTCAATCTTGCCATTCTCAGGAATCTGACTGGTAAACCTTTGTTGCACTGCTTGCATAGGAAACTAAAACTGCACATGATACTCCACGTGTCATCTTGCCAAGGTCTGTACAGTTTCAGCAAGACATCCTAGCTCCTGTAGTCAAATCCTTCACCTATGAGGCCAACATACCATTTGCCTCCTCACTGCCTCCTTCACTACCTCCTTCACCAAATGCTTATTTTCAGTGACTGGCTTACAAGGTTACCCAAATCTTATCATACCTTCTCCTTTCCTGATTTTTCGCAGTTTAGATGACAATCTGCCTTCCTCTTTTTGTTACCAAAGTGGATAGTCTCCGATGTATCCATATTAAACTTTATTTGCCATGCATTTGTGCACTCACTCGTCCAAATCACACTGCAGCATTTCTGCATCATTCTCACAGTTCATTCTCCCACCCAGCTTTGTCATCTGTAACCTTAGAGATATTACATTTAGTTCTTCAGCTAAATCATGAGTATATATTGTGAATAGCTGGGATTCAAGTACTGATCCCTGTGGGACTCCACTGCTGCCTCTGAGAAGGTGACCTGTTTATTCCTACTGTTTGTTTCCTGTCTGCAAATCAATTCTGTATTCATGTCAGTGCACTACGCTCAATCCCATTTACTTCAATTTTACTTGCCGATCTCTTATGTGCAACCTTACTGAATGCATTCTGAAAGTACAAGTAAACCACATCCGCTGATTAGCCCAACCAACTCTACTAATTATATCCCTCTCAAAAGTCCAATCATGTCAAGCATGATTTCCCTTTCATAAATTCATGGCGAGTCCACAAATAGTCTCCCCCCTCCACCAGTGTGCAAATGTTTGAAAGGTATTTGGTTGACAGGTTGTGCCTGAACAATCATTTTGCCTTTGGTAATTGTCAGGACAGGTTCTCCTTGGGGTTTAATTTCCTTGATCATGTGGGTGTAAACAGGCAGCAGAGAATAGCAATGTTTTCATGTTATCAATGTTATCAATTTGTTTTCCAGCAATATCAGCAGCCCCAGCAGACCATTTACAGTGTGCAGCAACAGGTTTGTGTCATTTTGTTTTTGAAAGTTTTGGCTGCAGTGAGTGGAGCAGATTCATTGTTAGCATTGAAAGATGTGATTCCTTTCTGTGATTAGCCTTGCTTTGCAATTAATTTTTACCTTGAACATTCTTGCTGATAATTTCAACAGTAATAATTTGTGAAGATTGATAAGCAGTTGTGAATTATAAATATTTTCTGTTAATAGAATGATCATATATATGATATGGTCTGTATCTCTCTATTCCCTGCCTGTTTGGGTGTCTGTCTAAATTCGTCTTAAACATTGCTGTCGTATCTGCTTCTGCCACATGCCCTGGCAGCCTGTTCCAGGAGACTACCACCCTCTGTGTAACAAAAAAAGTCTCTCACATCTCCTTTAAAATTTCCCCTCTCATCTTCAACCTACGGCCCTAGCATTTGACTTTTCCACCTGGGAAAAAGACTCTGACAATCCACCTGATCCGTGCCTTTCATAGTTGTCCAGCACTTTTCTGATAGTTTTGAGTTTAGGAAGCAGCCGTTTAAATGTGATTGATTAATTAGAGAAAGAAAGTGTATGACTGACTGATGAGAACACTTTGTTGACTCCAAAACTGCTCTGTAGGCTAGAGGAATAGGGACGTCTTTTTCCTTCCCATAGGTGGATGTAGGGGAACTCCTGGTTATCTTCCCAAGAAGTTGGTGGCTCGTTTGTGCTTGTCCACTCCCCACCTATTCTTGTTGGTATATCATTTTGAGAGCTGGCCATCTATGCTGTGTCAATCACCTATCAAAACCCCCTTGACCAGTGACCATGGCCATTTACCCATGATGCCAGAGTGACCGTTGCCCCATTATTTGAAAGTTAGTTTTCGTCCTTTCTAAGAACAAAGACTTCTTTTCGGGCACTCATAATAAAGTAGACTATGAATAAGACTGCACCCCTCATAAGGGTAAGACTATGAATTTTGTCCAGAATTATAATTTCTTAAAAATATCTGAAGTCAAATAGACTGATCTGTGATTGTTTGGCTTGTCTTTCCATTCTTTCTTGAACATAGTTATAGCATTTGCAAATCTCTGGTGCTCTAGGATCATCCCTGAGGAAGATTGAAAATACATGGCCTCTTTAATTTCCACTCTCACTTCCCTTGGTTGGAAGCATCTTATCTAGTCCAGGTGCCTTATCCTTTAAGTACTATCCTACTTAAAGGGTTTACCCTTATATTATGTTCTAATCAATCCATTCAGAGATGGTTTTCCACAGCTCTGGAACGAGGAGGATTTGAAACTAGGCCTCCTGGCTCAAAAGTCAGGTCATTACCATTGCATCATAAGAGCCCCTCAAATATTTTTAATCAATCTATTTACACTTACTATGACACACTTCTGGACCAGGTAGCACTTGAACCCAGGCCTCTGGTCTCTTGTAAATCTCCTTTTTATACTTTCTCTTCACTTCCCTATTTGCTTTTTCAATTCACCTGTGAACCATTCATTGTCAGTCTCATCTTCAGCTTCTTATTTTATCTCTCTTGTAATATAGGGACCTCCGGATTCGTTTGCTCCATTTTTTTGCCCTTCATGGGAATGTACCTGGATTGTACCTGAATCAGTTCCTCTTAAATTAAATTTCATATTTGCATCTCAAATTGCTGGTGTGATCTAACTCTCACATGTAAGGGGAACAATTTCTAGGCATTTCCAGCTGTCCTTATTGTGGACAGAATTATAGTGGACCTTGGAGTGCAGATTCATAATTCCTTGAAAGTGGAGTCGCGTGTAGACAAGATAGTGAGGAAGGCATTGAAACACTTGCCTTTATTGGTCAGTGCATTGTGTACAGGAGTTGGGAGGTCATTTTGTGGCTGTCAGGACATTGATTTTGGAATACTGTGCTCAATTCTGGTTTCCCTGCTATAGGAACTATGTTGTGAAACTTGAAAGGGGTTCAGAAAAGGTTTACAAGGATTTCGCCATGATTGGAGGTATTGAGCTGTAGGGAAAGGCTGGGGCAGTTTTCCCTGGAGTGTTGGAAGCTGAGGGGATGACATTATAAAAGTTTATAAAATCATGAGGGGCATGGATAGGGTGAATAGTCAAGGTCTTTTCCAGGGTGGGCGAGTCCAAAAGTAGAGGGCATAGGTTTAAGGTGAGAGGGGAAAGACTTAAGAGACCTAAGGGG
Source organism: Ginglymostoma cirratum (assembly GCA_024137785.1). NCBI lineage: Eukaryota > Metazoa > Chordata > Chondrichthyes > Orectolobiformes > Ginglymostomatidae > Ginglymostoma > Ginglymostoma cirratum. The sequence continues at coordinate 54,255,304 of JAHRHZ010000140.1, read as the reverse complement.
CAACTTTTCATGCAGAGGGTGGTGCATGTATGGAATGATGTGCCACAGGAAGTAGTGGAGGCTGGTACGGTTACAAAATTTAAAAGGCATCTGGATGTGTACATGAATTGGAGGGGTTTACAGGGATATGGGGCAAATGCTGGAAAAAGGGACTAGATTAATTTAGGATATCTGATTGGCATTGGACCGAAGGGTCTGTTTCTGTGCTGTACATTTCTATTACTGTGACTGGGATTAATTGTAGAGTTTCATGTTCCCAGCCCTTGGCCCATTGCCTTGTAGTCTGGTTTTGAATTTTACCTGGCCTGCTGATATTTTGACATTCACTGTTTCTGGATTTTAAGTTATCTATATTTGGACTCACTTCATTTAACATCATGCACATTGACTATCTGACTGCTCTGACTCCAGAAATCAGAGTCATGACTGCTGTCGTGGCGTCAGTTCTGTTTGGTGGACAAGGGAGTACTTTATTTTTAGAGCCTGGAGTTTGATATGAATGATTTAGAATTCTTGAACATTTAAGAATTTGAATGTAAACATTAACTTTCTCCTTTTCTTCAGCTGCAGCAGCCTCCACAAGCTTTGCTTCCCCAAGTAAGTTTTCAATTTATTTTTGTTACAAGTAAATGTTGGGCTTTATTCCAGAGTGAAATTATTTTGTTCATAGCTCTTGTGATTTTACAACCTTGCCTATCTGATCTGTGCTTTATTAGGGTTCTGATAGAAGTGGTGCCCCGTGGTATACAGCTGATTCTGCAATAATTTCTCCTCCTTTACAAGTTCCATACATTTTACGCACTTTTTGCCATATGCCAGCTTCTCAAAACTAATCCAGTGATTGTATTGTTGATGATTAATACTGCAGTTAAATAATGTTTAAATTATGTTTATTAATAATGTTAAACAATCTGAGCCACAAGTTCATATCCTGCAAATGTGGGCTTCTTTGGTTTCAGCCTCCTCCCTTCTTCAGGAATGTAGTAGTTTTAAATCAAAATGCAGGATTGAGAAATCCTTGCAATGTGTCCTAAGTTGTTAATTTGCTGCTTTTTGTTTTGGAATCTTTGTTTAATATGCAGCGCCTTCCCCCTTTTTATTTGTAGAGAGGGAAAGACTCCAAGTTTCTAACTGACTAATGTTCCCGCTGAGAATCTTGTGATATCTGATCCAAATGATTGCTTGACAATAAGAACTGACAGGCTATTGAGCAATAGGAGGCTTCATGCCCAACCCCGAACCTGTCTCAGCCCAACCACAACATGCCTATGCTTTATAGTCCAAGCACATGAATGATGATCAGCCAGGATTCCCAGGCCAAATGTGTTTTTTGCTTGCTAACTAAGTATTGTCTATTACTGTGGCCTTACTGCTGAATTGGCACAGACTGGCAGTCAGAACTGTTACCATCCAAACTGGATAGCTTGGTTGCATGCTATGGAGTGCAATAACCCAATAATCCCTAAAGCATCTGCAAGTTACTGTGCAAGGAGAATAATTGTCACAAGTAACATTTCAATCCACTTACATGTGAATTGGTTCATTCAACATGCAAAGGCCTGAGTTACAGTAATTTAGTAACCTTTTCCAGGATGATCACTGCTGTGGATATAAGTTATGACAAACAATTTTTGTCATAACTTATGGAGTTGAAGGAGCAAAGAACCATGTATTTTGAGCATTAAATTTTGCAAAATCTTTTCTGTTGGTTTGTGTCTGTAACTGTGACAACTCATTCCATGCACTTGTTTTATTTTTAGCCAGCAGTGGCTCTACCCACAAGCCTCAATGCCCCACAGACAACAGCTCAAATCACCGTCTCTTACCCAACACCCCGGGCTACGCAACAGCAGACCCAACCTCAGAAGCAACGGGTCTTCACTGGAGTTGTGACTAAGCTTCACGACACATTCGGTTTTGTGGATGAAGACGTCTTCTTTCAGCTAAGGTTTGTGCTTCATGTTTTACTTGACAAACTAGGAACTGGACGAGGTCATTCAGTCCCTTAACCCTGTTCCACTCATCAATTGGATCATAATTGATTTCTATCCTAACTCCATCTAATAGATTTGGTTCTATAATCCTTAATGTTCTTATAAAAGGAAAATGTGACTTTCAATTTCAAAATATTCAACTGACTGCCAGCTTCATCACCTGTTCGAGAAGCGTTTCCTGATTTCCACTCTTAGTGTGAAGAATGGCTTGTGGGTATTGCCTGAGAGTAACCCTACTCTAATTTTAAAACTGTGCTCCTTTGTTGAGCACTCTCCCCACACCAAACACCATGAGAAGAAATGATTTCTGTCCATCTCTCCTATTAAATCCTTTATCTTAAACATCACATTAAGATGTTAGTTTTCTATTTGTAGGGGAATGCAAGACTAATTGATGTAAACTGTTCTCATAATGGAACTCTATCACAGATCTGCACCACAGTCCTGCCAGAATCAGTGCAGTTTTGAAGATGGAGACACCAAAGTCCAACTGGGAGATTAAATCTTTATATAATAGTGATATCACTTCCTTTATGATAAAGCCGTGTATTACATTAGATGTCTTAAATTATTGCATATGCTATACTGTCTTTGTTCAGTTTCTTATAGTTTCAGCTGTGGGTTTTTCTCCTGATGATGAGGGGAAAGTGACATTGATATGCAACAGTAGATAGAGATAAATAATTCTTAACCATAACACATCAGTCAAAGCCCTGTAGTTTGACCAATTCCAAACATTAATTGGAATGAATGCTTTAATAACCAAATCTTGAACGAGGGCAAAGATGAAGCTGAAGCTTTGCAACTGTTTTCAATCTAGTGTGCCATGTGAATGAACCAATTCGCCCTCTTGGGGTCACAGCATCACAATTATCAGTCTTCAGCAAATTCAAATCCACATGATATCAAGAAATAACTGCGGGCCTTGGTTAGCAATGGTTATAAACCCTGGCAAGATCCCACTGTATGGCTGAAGACATGTGTTGCACGGGTAGCTGCACCAGGAAAGTTCCAGATTGTCTACATTATTGTGTGGGAAATTGCCAAGTTATGTTCTGTCTATTAAAAGCAGGACAGATTTGATCCAGTCAATTAAATCTGAAATTAAGTAAATCCAGTTATCAGTCTACTGTAAATCATCAGCAGAGTCACAGTATCACTGGTGGTGCTATAAAGAAGTACTTTTGGAGGAATCAGCTGCTCAAGATTCTGAGTTTGGGTTCTACTAGGACCACTGGGTTCCTGATCTTGTTACAGCCTTGGTCTAAATTTGGGCAAAAGAGCTTGAGTCCAAATGTAAGAAGAGCGAGACTACCCTAGACAACAAGGTAGCACTTGATCAAGTTCTGGCATATTTTAAATTTGTTCATGGGATGTGGACATCACTGGTTGGGCCAGCATTTATTGCCCATCCCTAGTTGCCCACCACAAAGTGGTGGTAAGCTGCCATGAAGCTGCAGAAGACACTGAAAGTCTGCAGAGGGATATAGATAGTCTAAATGAATGGGCAAAGTTCTGGCAGATGGAGTACAATGTTGATAAGTGTGAGGTCATCCATTTTGGTGGGAATAACAGCAAAATGGACTATGTTTTAAATGATAAAAAAATTGCAGCACTCTGCTGTGCAGAGGGACTTGGGTGTCCTTGTGCATGAATTGCTAACAGTAGGATTGCAGGTGCAGCAGGTAATTAAAAAGGCAAATGGAAATATGTCTGTCATTGCTAGAGGGATGGAGTTTAAAAACAGGGAGGCTATGCTGCAGCTGTTTTGGGTTCTGGTGAGGCCACACCTGGAGTACTGTGTGCAGTTTTGGTCTCCTTACTTGAGAAGGGATACATTAGCACTGGAGGGGGTGCAGAGGAAATTCACTTGGTTGATTCCAGAGTTGAGAGGGTTAGATTTTGAGGAGAGACTGAGTAGATTGGGATTATACTCATTGGAATTCAGAAGAATGAGGGGAGATCTTATAGAAACATATAAGATTATGAAGGGAATAGATAAGGTGGAGGCGGGTAGGTTGTTTCCACTAACAGGTGAAACTAGGACTAAGGGGCATAGCCTCAAAATAAAGGGAAGCAGAGGTAGGACTGAGGTCAGGAGAAACTTCTTCACCCAAAGGGTTGTGAATCTGTGGAAATCCCTGCCCAGTGAAGAGGTTGAAGCTACCTCGCTGAATGTGTTTAAGGCAAGGCTAGATAAATTTTTGAACAGTAAAGGAATTAAGATTTATGGTGAGCAGGCGGGTAAGTGGAGCTGAGTCTCAAAAAGATCAGCCATGATCTTATTGAATGGCGGGGCGGGCACAAGGGGCCAGATGGCCTACTCCTGCTCCTAGTTCTTATGTTCTTGTGAACCGCTGCAGTCCAGTTGCTATAGGCAGAACCACAATGCTGTTAGGGAAGGAGTTCCAGGATTTTTATCCATCAACGCTGAAGCAACAGCGATATATTTTGAAGTCATCACGGTCAGTGCTTTGCAAGGAAACTTGCAGTAGTGGTGTTTCCATGTATCTGCTGCCATTGCCCTTCTAGATGGATGTGGTCTTGGGTTTGATGGGGGCTACAGAACCTTGATGAATTTCCGTATTGCATCCTGTCAACTGTATACACCACTTCTGCTGAGCATCAGTGGTGTAGAAAATGGATTCTTTGTGGATGTAGTGCCAATCAAGTGGGATCTTTCATCTGGATGGTGTCAAGCACAAGTCTTCAGTACTATTGTTGGGATGTTGTCAGCCGGCATAGCCTTTGTAGTAGCTAGTGCCTTCAGCTGTTTCTTTATATCACACGGAGTGAATTGATTTGGTCAAAGACTCGCACCTGTGACTGTAAGGACCTCAAGAAGGCAGAGGTGGATCATCCACTCAATACTTGTGGGTGAAGATTGTTGCAAATGTTTCAGCCTTATCTTTTGCAGTGATGTGGTGGACTGAATATTTTTGCTCTTCTTCTCCAATGAGTTGTTCAATTGTCTACCACCATTCACGATTGGTCTTAGCAGGACTGCAGAGCTTAGATCTAATCTGTTGGCTATGGAATCGCCTACCTCAATATCACTTACCGCTTATGCTGTTTGGCACACAAGTAGGTCTGTTTTATACCTTTTGTCAGGTTGACACCTCATTTGTTGGCATTCCAAGTGCTACTCGTGGGATTTTCTCCTTCATTCTTCATATTTTTCTTATTCATTCTTTGGACATGGGCATCACTGGCTAGTCCAGCATTTATTCTCCATGCCTAGTCCCCCTAGAGAAGGTGATGGTAAGCTGTCATCTTGAATCATTGCAGTCCACGTGCTGTAGTTAGGCCCATAATGGTGTACGGAAGGGCATTGCGGGATTTTGTCCTGATTACACTGAACGAACCAGTGTTGATTCCCTGGCTCATAGTAATGGTCAATTAGGGATAAGCCGGGCTATGATGTTTCAAATTATATTGTTGTACAGTTCTGCTAATGGTCCATAGTGCCTCATGGATACTCATGTTGAACTGCAGTCTATCCCATTTGACAAAGTGATTGTGCCACACAATAAAGGGTGTTTTCAATGCAAAAACACTGCTTCGTTTCCACAAGGAATGTGTGGTGGTCACTTTTATTGATGTGGTCACAGACGGATGCATCTTAGCAGGAGGATAGGTGAAGGTGAGGTCAGGTGTGTTTTCCCCTCCTGTCAGTTTCCTCACCATCAACTGTGGACCCCATCTAGCAGCAGTGTCCTTGAGAATTCAAACTGCTTGATCATGGTGCTGCTACAAAGCCAGTCTTGGTGGGGGGTCGACATTGAAATCCCTGACTAGAGTCCATTTTGTGCCCTTGCCACCCTCCATGCTTCCCCTAAGTGTTATTCAGCATTGAGGAGCAATAATTCACCAGCTGAGATTAGGAGGTGGGGCAGTATGGTAATCAGTAGGAGGTTCCTTTTGCCCATCTTTGACTTGGTGCTGTTAGACTTCATGGGGTGCAGAATCAAAGTTGAGGACTCCCAGACCAACTCCCTCCTAACTGTTTATCACTCTGCTGGTGGTACAGGACATACCCAAGGATGTGATGTCATCGTATGATATAATGCCATAGGTATGACTTTGTCAGGCTATTGCTTGCCTAGCCTGTGAAGCAATTCTCCCAATTTTAGCACTAGCCCCCAGATGTTTGTAAGAAGGACTTTGCAGAGTTGAGCTATTGTCGTTTCCAGTGCTTTAGTCGGTACCAGATTGTCCATCCGATATCTTTCCTTTCTTGAGACTTTCATATAACTGAAGTCTCATTTTAAGACGGTTTAGCAGGCAGTAAAGAAGCTCCTGCATTATCGGGTCCAGAATCACATGTAAACCAAACCAGGTAAGGATGGCACTTTTCCTTCTCCATAGGATAAGAGTGAGCATGAGTTTTTCCAATAGACAATGACTTCATGTTGTCATAGACTTATTTCCAGATTTTTATTGAACTCCAGTATCACCATCTGCCATGGCGAGATTCAAAACCAGGTCCCTTGAATACCAACTGAAAGAACTGCGAATGCTTGAAATCAGAAACAAAAAGAGAAATCGCTGGAAAAGCTCAGCAGCTGTGGCAGCATCTGTGGAGAGAACTCAGACTTAACATTTCAGGTTCAGTGACCCTTCCTTAGAACTGTTCTGAGGCAGGTGTTGTGGCAGATTATTTCATAAAACAATCTCTGGAGCCTCGAGGCACAGGTCAACTATCATTTACTGAACCTATATTAGGAGAGTCCATCTCAGAAAAAATTCTGAGTAGCACTCTTAAGTCAATGAGGATTCATCAGATATTTCTACTTTTGAAAATTATGTAGACAGAACACCCGAATTCCAAAATGGTCTGTTTTAAACCATCTCGTTTTTCACACATTCCAAAATGCACCTATTATGCCTGGCCTCAGCACTCCCTATCTTTCCAGATGCCATCCTATCTCCTCTCTGAAGCCTCTGCTGCTTTCCCACCCTTCACTAAATCCCATTGCTTTGTCTTTCTTGCCAGGGTATGGGTTAGCCTCTTGTTCCATTTGCAGATAAAGCCTCCGGATTAATGCTGGTGCAGCCAAATTGTATTTTAACAGAAACTCTGCTGCATCTGTATCTGAGCATGCTTGTGGAGTTTAAATAATTTTCTTTTTAACCTGACTAATTTCCTGCCTAAGAATAAATGGAAAAAGAATATTAAATTATTAGAGCTTATGAAGTTAACTAAAACGCTACCTCACTCCAGCTGGAAATTAATGTGGATGACTCATGTTGTATCCAAATTTCCAACTAACAAGCCCAAGCTTGTTGTTTAAGTCATGAGGAATTTCTTCACCAAAATGTAAGAAATAAGAGCAGCAGTTGACCATTCAACCTTGTGAATTATTTGACAAGATCATGGGTGAGCTTGTGAGAGGCTTAACTCTACTTTCCAATCTGCCCTCTAAAACTGTTTATCAATGAAAAACGCTTAATCTTAAACATATTAAATGATGTGACCTTCACTGCTGTCTCGGGTACAAAATTCTGCAACTGTAAACCAGAAGTCGCCATGGCCTCAGAGGACCATAGGGCTGCCCTCTCATTAGAGAGATGACTGGTCACGGTTTAACCTGAGGGTCACCGTACTTAATGTGAGGAGAGTCCTTCATGGTAACCTCAGCCATTGTGGAAATTGACCCACAGTGCCTTTCGAGCAATGTACACCCAACAGACAGCCCTAGCTGCAGCTGGCCTCTCTACCTAACAACTGCATGCTAAGATTATCCACTGTCCTGGTGTCAGGAACAAATATACAAAGAGACCCTGAGCCACTGTTTGATCAGTGCAGTCTTTGAGACATGATATAGTAACATTGTTTTGTAGTCTTGCTGGTTAATGCAAATGATGAACTTACAACTGTCTAGTTCATTCTTTACTGATTGGGATTGAATTGTAGTGTCCTTTAGTCATTAATTGTTTTTAATGTAGTGAACGCTCCTTGTCGCTGTAGATCAGAGATGTCCTGATAAATGTCACTTTAAAACTGGTGCTTGGCCTGTGTTATAGTCATTGTGAATCAGAGAATGCAGAAGTGACTCTAAATCTTGGTGGTTTAATTGTACCGATGCTTTAACTAAAGACCAAGGGGAGGTTTTAAAAAATATGGTGGTGCTGGAAAGAGTATATAGGGGGAAGCAACTGTTCTTGCTCATAAAAGAATCAAAAACAAGAGGGCACAGATATAAGCTGGCTTGCAAAAGAAAATATTTTGAGGAAAATACTTCATACTGCGAGTAGCTAAGATCTAGAACACGTTGCCTGGAGATTTGGTTGAAGTAGATAAAATTAAACCATTCTACAAGACCATAAGACCTGAGGACATGATTGTTAAATGATTGTTTAAACAAATAGTGTTCAAGGTTGTGGGGAAAGACAGTAGATTGGTACTGAATCATTAAGCTCATTCAGAGAGCTGATGCAGACATGATGGGCTAAATGGCCACCTTCTATACCGTAACAATTCAGTGATTCTATAAATGATTGGACAAGTAACGTGTCTAATTATCTTGTTTGATGGATTATAAATTGTAGACATCAGAGGACTAGTGTTAGCATCACTCTGCTTCACAGACCAGCCATCCAACTAATTGAGGTAGCCGATGCCCCTTGCAGATTAATGACCCTCTGAAAGAAAGATAACCTCAAGAACACAGGTAAATGAGCCAGCACAGATCATTGTGGCACTGCACTTACTCTGAAAATGACCCATTTATCACAACTGCTTCCTGTTAGTTAGCTAATTCTCAATGCTAACATATTATCTCGGCATCATAGGTGTTACAGTTATAGTTGTGTTACAGTTCAGAGTTCAACATGTACACTGTATCCTAGAGCTATAAATAATGTTGGGAGAGGATCCAACTTTCTATCCATCATTTAGTTGACCAGACATCTTTCCTGCTGCCACGACCTGCCGCTGTTGCTTGTGAGAAGGATTTGCAGATTGATATTCAGACTGTTAGGATGAGTTATGAATGCACTTGCTGAATCATCAAGGTAGGACTGTAATTTGGGTGCTTAGAGGCAGCAACACCACACACTGTGCCATTGGACTTGACGAAAGTCAATGTCAGGTGCCCTAACTCTGTTTAGTTCTTCTCTCAGTACCAACCCTGCTTTTAAGAGGCCTACTACGTGCTCCCATTCTCTGTGGCTTATTGATTTTTGATATTCTTAACTCCAGAGAGGCGTGAGGCAGTGTCATTGAATATATTTTTAAGATTGTGCATGACAAGTTGAGACATGATGTGGTGGAACAGGATGTTAACATGTCAGTGTACATGTTTGTGTACTCTACTTTGTGACTTCAGGTGATGTTGCTGAGGGTAATGAGTAGATTGGACAAAGTGTGGGTAAAGCATTGAATCAAATGATGCTTTTCATGAGAATAACTTGTCACATCAAGCACGTATCACCATTCAGCAAGTCACTGCAGTCAGTTAAGTGGCAAAGCCTTGTATCCTTGAGCGCCATTAGAAGCAGATAGTTATTGCTGTCTGTACTGAATTGTAATGAATGGAAACAGATTATGTTAGACTTTTTTTTGTTATACTAAACCTTTCCTATTTTAAAGCTAGCATTTAGTCAAGTTGTAGTTAATATGTGCATGTATATTAATCCCTCAGTGCTGTAATATATCGACTGAATGTTTTTTGCATTAACCAGTGCTGTGAAAGGCAAGGCCCCCCAGGTAGGAGACAGAGTTCTGGTCGAAGCTGCTTACAACCCCAACATGCCCTTCAAATGGAATGCACAGCGAATACAGACTCTGCCCAACCAGGTGAGATTAACTGAATGGAACAACTGGAAAGTTTCAGTTTAATACTTATTTGTTTGTTGTGCAAATTCAAACCAGACTTTTTGCTGTACAAGATGATGTCCACTGACCTCGATCCCAAAACCTCACTTGAAAACGCATTTTGCATTAATTCCTATCTTTTATGAGGTTCATTTGGCTGCAGTTCCACATGTAGTTGCACTCTGCACTCTGTTACACTCCGGGATGAGACAGGAAAATTTAGGCAGGTAACATTTTTTTTCTTCTTGTGACCGATGTTTGAGATCCCAGGTACTTTAGGGAATAAAGCCTCAAGATTCCATGGCTTTGGCAAATTTAATAAACTTTACAGTGGAAAGTTAGATTACTAAAATTAGCTACTTTATATGCACTTTAACATCTAGAAGTAACATGACATGAAATGCAGTTGAATGTTTAATAGAACTCTTCAAATAATAAACATGCTCAGCGCAGATCCCACAGATTTTTCTGCAAACCCCTTCCCAAGTGTAATGACCAAATCACATTAAAATGTTGTTTCTATTCCAATTCTCACTTTCACATTTCCTTCCTTCAGAACTTCCTCAAAAGCCACACCATCACGGAATGCCTCCATGATGCTCAGGTCCGTTGTTCAAGTAGTTAAGTCTGACTTGCACTGGACTCTGAGGACTGAACTTGACCACCCACTGGCACAGTCCCAGCTCTCTTGCAGTCATCAAGCTTCACTCAGCTGACACTAGCCTTGGGGTTCCTCTGAACTCCAATATTTCTCAGTTGCACCAAGCAAATGCTGCTTGTGGGCTTCATTCACCCTTACATTCACCTACATTGAACCATCAAGGCTTTTCAGGACTGTTTCTAAATCCCAGCTGCTTTGATGGTTTCCAGAGCCAACTGCCCATATCCAGCATTCTGATTCTGTCCTTACCTGGTTTCCTTACATTTTTTTCCCCATACTTCTGTGGCCTTAATTGAGAGATTCTACATTCATGGAAGAAATACATTATCTGAATAGCTTCAGGTTTTCCTTCATCCCAGTTCACTCATATTCCTTTGTTGATAGATTTAAAGTGGCTTTCCCAGCCTAACACAGCCACTCACCCTGCCCACCACAGCTACTTGCCCTTGTTTACCATGAGCTCTCTCTCCCTATTGCCTGCTGCAGCCCCTCTTCACCTGACGCATCCCTCTGCCCTGTCCGACACAGCCCCTCTCCCCTGCCCACAGTACCACCACCACCACCACCTCCTCCACCTTCACCATTCCCAAGGGTTAAGGTTGATGCACTACCATTCACCTTGATGCTTGGTGCTCCTCCAATCACAAGCTGTATCTCTTAATTTTTCTGGGCTTTGATGGCATTCAAAGGTGAATTCATCCATTACTGCCGTGTAAAAGGGACATAGTTAGCTGGATTGAGGAGACTGTAGCCCTAATTAGGAGACAAAGGTGTGTATGCATGGTGTGTCTGTATGAAAGTATAGGTGCGCACATGTAAAATTTGTATATGGATGTGAAACATGTATGTGTTGATATGTGTGCTTCACACTTTTGCCTCAGTTGAGGGCAAGTCACTCAACTATTTTTCTTGAATCAACTTCCTAGAGCCAGACTCAACCACTGATCAAGACACCTCCAACTGTCATGCAGCCTCTCGCACAGCAGCCATATGGTGTTCCACCTCAGCCCCAGTCTCTCTTACAGGCATCTATGGCTGCTGCACCTCTCACTCCTTTGCTGTCAGCACAACCTCAACCTTTGCTCCAGCAACCACAGCAGAAACGTAAGTCACCAACAAGATCTGCATTTGTATTAATAATACGTAGATTAAACATAGCCATGCAGTGCGATTATAAATTATTGTGGATGTATAATATGTAATTGAGTCCAAATATGGATCACATATTCACGAATTTAACATAAATCACCTACAAAATCTTTATTCACATCATTGTCAATTAAACCTGAAACAACCATAAGGTGCACTTTAGTTTACACACAAGTCTCCTGACAAATGTGGTTCTCAACTGTTTTTCTTTTGAGACCTCTTTTACATATTTCTGCACATCTTGTGTAACACAACAGAAGTATTTTAGTCTGTGCACAAATTAGTTTTACAATTAAGTATCATTTTTGCTTTTCTTAATGTATGGCTTGTTACTGGTGTTAAGCAATCATTCAGTCAAGACCTAGAGTCCTCTTCCATCGGAGCATGTTTTTGTCACAATCACTGTTAAACAAAAACCAAAAATGCTTGGCATGTTGGTCAGTATCTGTGGAATAGAGGTTTCATTAGCCTTTATTGTTAACTATGTTCCTGTCTCAGCAGAAGCTGTCTGACCTGTTGAGTGTTTCCAACACTTTCTATTTATATTTCCAGTTTCCACTGACATTCAATTGTGCAACTTGTGGCTGCAGGTTTGCTTCTAGCAGTGCTGCTAAGAGGGAGCATTTCAGAGAATCAAGTTGGAACCTTCCGAAGGAAGGATTTATCATGTTTCACCTTGCTGAAAAATTGATAACAATGCCTTGATCATGTTAATGCTGTTGCTTGATGACTACTTCGAATCGGGAAGTTGTGTTCCTCGGTCTGATATCTCACACCTAGAGGAGAACAAGCATTGCCAGAAAACAAGCCACAAAGCTCTGAGTCAGAGCTGTTAAAAACATCATTCTAGAAGTGATACTTCATTTTTTGTTTTGAACACAATGGCTGTGAACCTTTCATACATTTTGCTATCTTGCCACTTTGTAATATTATTTCACCTGTGTTCCTGTTACAGCTGGGTTGCTGCAACCTCCTGTACGAGTCATTCCACAGCCACAGGCTGTCCGGAGGATTGAACCACCATCTAGATTCATGACCCGGAATGAAAGACTTGAAATAACATTAACCAGGAAAGATGATCGAAGGTAAAATCACAATTAAGTCACTCGGGCTCCTAGCCATTGAGTCATGGAGTAATACAGCATGGAAACTGGCTAATTGGCCCAAATGGGTCCATGCTGATGAATATGCCCACTCAGCTAGTTCCAAATGCCCACATTTAGTCCATACTCTTCTGAACCCTTCTCGTCCGTCTATCTTTTAAATGTTGCTATTGTACCTGCCTCAACCACTTTCTCCCATTCCATATATGCACCACTCTGTGCGTGAAGAAGTTGCCCCTCAGGTCCTTCTTATATCTATCCCCTCTCACCTTCTAGTTTTCAATTCCCCATCCCTAGAAAAAAAAGTTACACACATTCATCCTATCTCTGCCCTTCATGATTTTATACACCTCAATAAGGTTACCCCTCATTCTCCTATGTTCAAGGAATAAAATCCTATCCTTGCCAACCTCGCCCTATAACTCAGGCCTACTAGTCCTGGCAACATCCTCGTAAATCTTCGTTGCACACTTTCCAGTTTAACTATCGTCTTTCCTATAACAGGCTGGCCAAAACTGTATGCAATACTCCAAGTGTGGCTTCACCAATGACTTGCACAACTGTAACATAACATCCCATCTGTGGTACTCAGTGCCTTGACTGATGAAGACCAGCCTGCTAAATGCCGCCTTCACCACCCTGTCTACCTGTGACACCACTTTTAATGAACTATGTACTCCCAGGTCTCTCTGTTCCACAACACTCCTCAGGACATTAACATTTACTGTGTAAATCCTACCTTGGTTTGACTTGCCAAAGTGCAACACTTCACATTTACCCTGTATTGAATTGCAATCCTCAGCCCACTTCCGCATCTGATCAAGATCCCTCTGTAGTTTTTGATAACTTTCTTCACTATCAACAATACCTCCTAATTTTGTTTCATCTGCAAACTTACTAATCATGTCTTGTACATTCACATCCAGATCATTTGTGTAAATAACAAATAACAAAGGCCCAAGCACTGACCCCGGTGGCACACGGCTAGTCACTGGCTTCCAGTCCGAGAAACAACCTTCAACCATCACCCTCTACTTCCTGCCACTGAGCCAATTTTGAATCGAATTTACTCTCTCTCCCTGGATCATGTGTAACCTAACTTCCCTGACGAACCTGTCGTGTGGGACCTTGTCAAAGGCCCTACTAAAGTCCATATAAACAACATCTACTGCCCTACCCTCATCCATCCTCTTGGTTACCTCTTCAGAAAACTCTTAAAAGATTTGTCAGACATGACTTCCCGCGCACAAATCCATGATGACTATCCATAATCAGACCTTGACTATCCAGATGTTGGTTGATCTGCCCCTTAGTATCCTCTCCAATAACTTGCCTACCATTGATGCCAGGGAACTACAGGCCAGTGAACCTGAGTTGTCTTTGCTACTTTTCTTAAACAATGGGGCATCATTAGCCACCTTCCAGCCTTCTGTAACTTCAGTGGCTAAAGATGAAGCAAAAATCTCTGCAAGGGCCTCTGCAGTTTCTTCCCTCGCCTCCCACAATATCTGAGGATGGACTTGATCAGGTCCAGGGGATTTATCCACCTTAATGTGCTATAACGCTGCAAACACTGCCTCTCTGGTAATGTGTATGCGGTCTAAAATGTCCCCATTTGATTCCCTTATTTCCTTAGCATCCATGATTCTCTCCTCAGTAAACACTAAGGAGAAATATTCATTAAAAATCTCCCCCCATCTCCTGTGGTTCCACACATTGAAGACCATGCTGATCTTTAAGGGGACCTATTCTGTCCCTAGCCACCCTTTTACTCTTAATAGAGCTATAAAACCTGTTGGGATTATCTTTAACCTTATCTGCCACATCGGTCTCATTACACTCTTCTTTTTTCCCTCTGAAGTGTGATCCTACACATTTTGTAGATGTCTAGGGATTCACTTAAGCCCAATAGCTTAAACCCAATGTATGCCGCCTCCCTTTTCCTGACCAGATCCTTAATATCCCTCGTCAGCCAGGGATCCCTAAACCTGCCAGCTTTTCCCTTCACCCTAACAGGGACATGCTATCCCTGAATTTGATATCACAATTTTAAAAGCCTCCCCTTTGCCAGTCGTTCCTTTTCCTTCGAACAGACTCACCCTTTCAACCTCTGCTCGATCATGCCTAATGGCCCCAAAATTGGCCCTGCTCCAGTTCAGTGCCTTAACCTTGTGTACCTGTCCTGTCTTTTTCCATAACTATGTTAAAACTAAGAGTTATTGTCACTGGACCCAAAGTGTTCTCCGACTGTCATTCAGTCACTTGCCTGACCTCTTTTCCGCTGAGGAGGTCCAGTGTTGCGGCCTCTTGAGATGGGCCGTCTACATGTTGATTTAGGAAACTTTCTGGGATGCATTTGACAAATTCTACCCTGTCCGGACCTTTTACATTCTGGGTGGCCCAGTCAACACGGGAAATTAAAATACTACTCTATTATAGGATATGCAGGGTAGATTGATCTTTGTGTGATAATAGGTCGGCACAACGTCGTGGACCGCAGGGCCTGTACTGTTCTATGTTCAATGCTCTATTCCTACGGGTATCTGCAATCTCTCCACACATCTGCTCCTCTAGCACCCGCTGGCCATTTGGGGGTCGATAATACGGTCCCAACAGAGTGACCGGCCCCTTCTTGTTTTGTAGTTCTAACGATATGGTCTCATTTGGTGACCCCTTAAGAATATCCTGTCCAAGCACTGTTGTTATGTCCTCCTTCATCAAAAGGGTAACTCCCCCTCAATGCTTGCTTGTAGTTCTGTCACACCTGTGGTTTCTGTATCCTGGAACATTGAGCTGCCAGTCCTGCCCTTCTCTGTGCCATGTTTCTGTTATGGCTGTATTATCCCAGTCCCCAGAGCCAATTCATGCCCTGAGCTCATCTGCCTTACTAGTCAGGCCTCGTGTGTTAAAGTAAATACACTCTAAACCATTTTCTGATGAAGGGTTTGGGCCCGAAACGTCAAGTTTTCCTGCTCCTATGATGCTACTTGACCTGCTGTGTTCATCCAGCCCCATGCTTGTTATCTCGGATTCTCCAGCATCTGCAGTACCTTTTATCTCTGATACATTCTAAACCAGAAGTCTTTCCCTTCCCTTTACTGTGCTCCTGCTATCCTGAACAATAAACTTGCTCTCGATGGCTAATGTATTTTCTCTTGACTTCTGGATGGCCCCTCTCTGATTCAGAGTCCCACACCCCTACCAAACTAGTTTTAACTCTCCCAAGTAACACTGACAAGTCTCCCTGTGAGGATATTGGACCCCCTTCAGTTCAAGTGCAATCCGCCTTTCTTTTACAGGTCACCTCTACCCCAGAAGAGATCCCAATGATTCAAGAACTGAAAAATCCTTCCCCCTACACCAACTCCTCAGCCGCGCATTCATCTAGCCTATCTTTCTATTTCTATTCTCGCTGGCGCGTGACACTGGGAGTAATCTGGAGATCACTCCCATTGATGTCCTGCTTTTTAAATTCTTACCTAACTCCCAGTACTCATTTCGTAGGACCCCATCCCTTTGTCTGTCTATGTCATGTGTACCGATGTGCACAATGACTTCTGGCTCTTCACCCTCCCCCTTCAGAATGTTCTGCAACTGCTCAGAGACATCCTTGACCCTGGCACCAGGGAGGCAGCACACCATTCTGGTGTCCCTGCTGCGGTCACAGAATATCCTGTCTGTCCCCTTCACAATCCCCGCCGAACTGCTCCCCCCCACCCCAACAGTATCCAAAGCCGTATTCCTGTTATTGAGGGGCATGGCCACATGGGTTGCATTTCCCCTTTACCTCTTCTGGTGGTCGCCCAGCTCCGTGTAGCCTGCACCTTAGGAGTGACCACTTCACTGTACCTCTTATCAATGATGTTCTCTGCACCCTGTATGATCCTAGTGCATCCAGCTCCAGCTCCCATTCCCTAATGCGGCCTGTCAGGAGATGCATTCAGGTGCACTTCTTGCAGGTGTAGCCACCAGGGAAACTGGAAGTCTCCCTGACCTCCCACGTCCTGCAAGAGGAGCATGCTGCTATCCTAACTGCCATCCCCACTGCCTTCAGTCTAAAGTTAAAGAGCTCTTGCTCAGCCTCAGGCTGAAACCTCTCTAGCCAAGGACTCCGCACTTCCAATCTAACACTGGCCCTCCTGGACCTCTTGATTTCTTTTTGAATGTTGCAATAATTGGTTAAAGCATTTCTGGATGTAGAACATTCTAGAGTTAATCATTCTCATTTGGGTCAATTTGAGCCACCATTGAGCTCTTTGACTGAAGCGATGAAACAGCCTCGGATTCCAGTTCCAATCATGGAAAACTCCTGTGTGCACGGTTCAGAGCAAATTCTGCCCTAATACTCCCCATGGGGACGTGCTTTGCTGGCATTGAATGGCACTTGGATAATTGGGCTAGGGCTGCTGGGACCTGTATTTGGGAGACTAAACAGGTCGTCTATAGGGAGAAGATTGGAGAATCAGATAACAGGTTGTGCATAGAAGCATTTAACCCTGCAGAACATTCTGCAATTTAAGTCTCAAGATTTCTTATACACAGTCAATACACATTGCAAACATTTGAGTTTTTTTCATTTTGTTGTAAGTTTTAAGCAGAGGTTTTCTTTAAGTTTGGATGCTATTTAGGACTGCATAGCAAATTTAGACATTTTTGATTTAAATGATGAACTGAAATTCTGCATAGAGGAGATTTTAGCTTGTGTTTATTTTGAATGAAATGTAAATGCAATTCTGCTTGAATCATGAAATTTTTTAACAAATTAAATTCTCTTGTAGTCGTGAAAGAGATCGAGATAGGAGGCGTTCACGTGAACGGTCACCACAACGTAAACGGTCCCGAGAGCGATCACCACGGCGAGAAAGGGACAGGTCACCAAGAAGGCAGAGACGTGTGGTTCCTCGCTACACAGTTCAGTTCTCCAAGTTTTCTTTGGATTGGTATGTGTACAACTAATTTTTGTGATCATGGCACTGTTTAGTTAGCAATGACTAATTTTTAGTGAGATTTTGCTTTTATTGAAGTGAGAAATGTTGATTAAGGATGAATTTTGACCATTCTTAGCTTGTGTAAGAAAGATGGCAGGTATACCTCCATAACATGGAAAGCTGTTTTTTTTTAATTTTACTTTCACGGAGTGTGCCGTGTGACTAATGATTGCGCCCATTCATACAGCAAAATTACTGGAAGTGTTTAAAAACGGGGCGCTTCCATGTTTCCTTGATATGCAAATAGAAATAATTTGCTTTTTTTTATTGTGATAAAATTGTCCCATGTCACTTCTGTAACTAGCCAAATGGTTAAAACTTCAGTCAGCAGAAACGTAACTCACTAAAACCATTTTTTGAGTAGTAAAATTCATCTCAAATTAGGCTTTCCATTCTAAGTTTTACCCAGTCACACATCGAAAGCATGTATGGGTAATGATGTTTAATCCTATTCCATTACTGAAAGGACAGTGTGGAGAAAAAAAAGATATGCTGAACCCATTCAAAATGCCCATGGAGCGTTTTTGGGGCTGTGATTGTCGATGTGTGATTTTCATTCTATTCAGAATATTTGTTATACCACATAATAGGCATGAGGTCATTGAGCACTTCTTTTTGTAATAGTTGTACAATCCATGGTCCACAACCACGAACTAGGGAACCAGAGGTTCTCATTTTCCTTCATACTATAGTTGCTGGGTTTTAAACTGTTACCCATGAAACTTGTGCATCAGGACTGACTGCATCTATCCTGTCAAAATGTCTAACCTGTTTGCTGCTGTTGACAAGAAGAATTCTCTTAGAAGAAATCTCTTAGTGGAAATCAAGGAGCAAATATGTAGACATTAGAGTTATAATTGGGTAATTATACCAGGGGAATTCTGCTTTCCCAACATAAATTGGGATAGTCATGGTGTTAAGGGTTTTAGATGGGGCAGATTTCTTGAAATATATACAGTGGAGGTTTTTTTTTGTAGACAGCCCAACAAGGGAGGGCATAATGTTGGATCTGGTCTGGGGAGAAAAGCCGGACAAGTGCGTAAATAGTGAAGAAGATAGTTGTAGGTTACAGGAGGATACGGTTGGATAGGTCAGATGGGCAGACGAGTGGCAGATTGTATTTAACCCTATAAGTAAGAGGTGATACACTTTGGAAGAAGAAACAAGATTTAGGGAATGTTTAATAAATCACAGGACACTGGTTAGCTTAGAGGAACTGAGGAATCTTGGGATAATTATTCACTGATCCCTAAAGTTGGGAGAGCCCCTGAATAGAACAGTTAAGAAACAAATTGGACACTTGCTTTCATCAGTATCGTGGCATAGAGTATAAGAGCAAGCAGGTAATATTGGAGTTGTACAGTGTTGGTCAGGCGAGAACTGGAGTATTGTGTACAGTTCTGGTCATCTCATTACAGAAGGATGTGATAACACCAGAGGGGGTACAGAGGAGTTTCACCAGGATGTACCTGTGTTGGAGAAATTGAGATATAAGGAGAGACTTTATAGATTTGGATTGTTTTCTTTAGAGCAGGGGGTCATGATTGAGGTGTATGGTCAAGGTGAATAGGGAGCAGCTATTCCACTTGGTGGAAGGGTTAGTCACAAGAGGGCATAGTTTTAGGGTAAGGGGAAGGAGATTCAGTGGGGATTTGGGAAAAACATTTTTCATTCAGCAGCTAGTTGGAATCTGGAATGCACTGCCTGGGAAGGTGGTAGAGGCTGGAAACCTTACAACCTTCAAAAAATATTTGAATTAAAAAACATTCAAGGATATGTAACAAGTGCAGAAAATTGGGATTATGGTGGTAGTTATGTCAGTCCAGACTCAGTGGGCCAAAGGGCTTTCCTGCAATCTACGAATCTATTGGTTTTTTTTTTATTTCACTCATGGGTCATGGGTCATGGGTATCCCTGGCTTAGCTGACATTTGTTGCTCATCCCTACTTAGGGAGATGGTGGTGAGCTGCCTTCTTGAATTGCTGCAGTCCATGTGCTGTAGGTAGATGTACAATGCCATTAAGGAGGGAATTCCAAGATTTTGACTCAGCGACACTGAAGGAACGACAGTATATTTCCAAATCAGAATGGTGAATGGCTTTGAGGGGAACATGCAAGATGAGTGTTCCCGTATAACTGCTGCTCTTATCCTTCTAGGTGGTTGTGACAGTGGGTTTGGAAGTCACTGTCTAAGGATCTTTGAATTTCTGCAGTGCATCTTGTGTGTAATGCACACTACTGCTACTGAGTGTCAGTGATGGAGAGTGTGGATGTAGTGCAAGTTAAGTGGGCTGCTTTGTCCTTGATGGTGTCAAGCTTCTCAAGTATTTTTGGAGCTTCACTCACCTAGATAAATGGGGGCATTTCATCACACTCCTGTTTTGTGCCTTGTGGTAACCCCCAGAATTTTAATATGAGGGATTCAGTGATGGTAACACCATTCTCCTTGCAAGTGGTACAGTCCTGAATGGGTCAAGGTATATATCCATTTCGTTGGAGCTGTTGAATTTGCTATCTTCATTATGCATTTATTAATTGTCTAAAGATAATATCATCACTATAAAGCTAATGCTGGAGGTTTATGCCTGAGTAAGAGGTAGTGTTTTATGCTTTAAGATGTGTGTAGATGACCCGACACAGCTCAGTTGAGCCACAGAAGTTACAAAAGCAATAAAGTGTGATCGATCCATGGTTTGGCTGAAACAAGAGTGCTGTGTCCAGTTATGGGCGGTGTGTTTCACGAGGGTATCAAGACACTAGAAAGTGCAGCAAAGAATGATGAGAATGGTTCCAGGAACGTGAAACTTTAGTTATGTAGCTAAATTAGAAACATTGGGACTATTGTTCTCCTTGGAGAAAAGAAGGCTGAGAGGCAGATTAATGGAGG
Organism: Ginglymostoma cirratum; assembly: GCA_024137785.1. Taxonomy (NCBI): domain Eukaryota; kingdom Metazoa; phylum Chordata; class Chondrichthyes; order Orectolobiformes; family Ginglymostomatidae; genus Ginglymostoma; species Ginglymostoma cirratum. The sequence goes on along the minus strand of JAHRHZ010000140.1, from coordinate 54,234,703 downwards.
TGTTCAAAATGACTGGAGGTAGGACAGAGTTGATAAAGAGAAGCTGTTCCCATTTGTGAAGGGATTGAGAACCAGAAGACACTATTTTTAGATAGTTGGCGAAAGAACCAATAGGAACATGAGTATATCACGCAGTAACTAGAATTGAGAGTCTAATGAGACCATGAATCATCATTTTGATTGTTGGAAAAAGCCGTCTGGATTTCTAATGTCCTTTAGGAAAGGAAACTGCCTTCCTTACCTGGTATGACCTGCATATGACGCTCAGAATATTAATGTAGTTTACTCTTAATTGCCCTCTGGGATGGGCAATAAATGCTGGTGCCCTCATCTCTTGAATGAATAGTAGTCCAATGTGGTTGACTCTTCGCTGCTGTTTGGGCAAATGGGGTGGGCAATAAATGCTGGCCTACCCAGTGACGCCATTGTCCCGTAAATGAATTTTTAAAAATCTGAAATTCCCTGCCTCAGTTGAGGTATATTCAGTCATGGTATTCAGAAAGGAATTTGGATTGTTATCTATCAGGAAAACGTAGTGGAGTGTCACTTGGTGAATTGCTTCTTCAGAGAGGCCATGAGAGGCTCAATAGCTTCTTTGTGTTCTGCACCCATTCTGTTGTGTGGAATTAGGTCAGAGATCAGCCACAATCTCATTGATGGTAGAACAGGCACAAAGGGCTAATGGTGCCTCCTGTTGAATTTTTATCATTCCTGAAAAACATGATGCACCATTTAATAAATGTATGTTTTCACAAACGGGCTAAAGTTACTTAAAATAAATATTTGAGAAGTGACTAAACAGGTGGATGAGGGTAAAGCGGTTGATGTGGTGTATATGGATTTCAGTAAAGCGTTTGATAAGGTTCCCCATGGTAGGCTATTGCAGAAAATTCGGAGGCATGGCATTGAGGGTGATTTAGCGGTTTGGATCAGAAATTGGCTAGCTGGAAGAAGACAGAGGGTGGTGGTTGATGGGCAACGTTCATCCTGGAGTTCAGTTACTAGTGGTGTACCGCAAGGATCTGTTTTGGGGCCACTGCTGTTTGTCATTTTTATAAATGACCTGGATGAGGGCGTAGAAGGATGGGTTAGTAAATTTGCGGATGACACTAAAGTCGGTGGAGTTGTGGATAGTGCGGAAGGATGTTGCAGGTTACAGAGGGACATAGATAAGCTGCAGAGCTGAGCTGAGAGGTGGCAAATGGAGTTTAATGCGGAAAAGTGTGAGGTGATTCACTTTGGAAGGAGTAACAGGAATACAGAGTACTAGGCTAATGGTAAGATTCTTGGTAGTGTGGACGAGCAGCGAGATCTTGGTGTCCATGTGCGTAGATCCCTGAAAGCTGCCACCCAGGTTGATAGGGTTGTTAAGAAGGCGTACGGCGTGTTAGGTTTTATTGGTAGAGGGATTGAGTTTCGGAGCCGTGAGGTCATGTTGCAGCTGTACAAAACTCTGGTGCGGCCGCCCTTGGAGTATTGCGTGCAGTTCTGGTCACCGCATTACAAGAAGGATGTGGAAGCATTGGAAAGGGTGCAGAGGAGATTTACCAGGATGTTGCCTGGTATGGAGGGAAGGCCTTATGAGGAAAGACTGAGGGACTTGAGGCTGTTTTCGTTAGAGAGAAGAAGGTTAAGAGGTGACTTAATAAGACATACAAGATGATCAGAGGATTAGATAGGGTGGACAGTGAGAGCCTTTTTCCTCGGATGGTGACGGCTAGCACGAGGGGACATCGCTTTAAATTGAGGAGTGATAGATGTAGGACAGATATCAGAGGTAGATTCTTTACTCAGGGTAGTTGGGGCATGGAATGCCTTGCCTGCAGCAGTTGTAGACTCGCCAACTTTAAGGGCATTTAAATGGTCGTTGGATAAACATATGGATGATAATGGAATAGTGTAGGTTAGATAGGCTTCAGATTGGTTTCACAGGTCGGCGCAACATCAAGGGCCGAAGGGCCTGTACTGTGCTGTAATGTTCTATTAAAAGGTGCCCACAGTATGTTTTTCCAGTTTTTATATAAAAACATTTGTTATTCCCAAAATAGTTCTTCATCTGAAATTGGAACTTTAAAATAGAGATTGAAAAATGTGGAGCAATAGAAGCAGACAGCAGTCTGTCGGAAGGAATTCAAATTCATCTGATACTTGGGTTTACATTGCCTGTAAAAAGAAAGAAATCTTCTTCGGTTTGTCCAATGAGAGAAAGCAAAAACACCACTATAATCAAACTGCTTCTTGCCTATTAATAAAGAAACCACAGGGTGATGTTAATCACAGAAGATATCAGTGACTGTTTTATGAGGAGCAGTAATTAACAGTCAAACTTTGCCTGATAGAAGTCTCATGAATCTGTTTGAAAAACAAAGCTCCCAATTGGCTGCAGAATGAGAGCTAGCTTGTACTTCAAATCAGAAACTACTTCATTTATGTTAAGAAATTCTGTAAGTGCTCATGCTCAGAGTGGCAGGTCTTTGGAGGATCCAGGGAAAAATAATAATTTATGTCAAGAATGCTAAGACTGGGCAAGTTTTTGAAATTAAAAAATGAAATAATAGAGGACACTAAAAAGGAAATCTGTCAATAAATCTATTCGTATCGCTGAAATATGCATCAGTTGATTGTTACAGGCAGACTATTTTAGATATTAGACATTTCAGTATTGAGTATAATTGGTACAGCAAGTAAGTTCAGATCTGACAGTTTGCTGTTTCTTTTGGATGGGTTCTTAAGATGAATTGGGGGCAGCACGGTGGCTCAGTGGTTAGCACTGCTGCCTCACAGCGCCAGCAGCTCCACCCTCAGGTGACTGCTGTGTCGAGTTTGCATTTTCTCCCCATGTCCATGAAACCCCATGAGGGTTTCCTGTGGTTGCTGCAGTTTCCTCCCACAGTCCAAAGATGTGCTGGTTAGGTGGATTGGTCATGCTGTATTGGCCATAATCTCCAGGAATATGCAGACGAGGTGGACTAGCCACAGGAGATGCAGGATTATAGGGTAGGGGCTGGGTCTGCATTGACTGCACTTTGAACAGGCGATGCAGACTTGATGGGCCAAGTGGCCTGCTTCCACAGTGTAAGATTCTATGATTCTTTGAATCATTAAGGATTGTTTGCTTTTATACATTATTAATTTCTTATTATTTGTCTAGTTGCCTGCATCATTTTGATGTGTACATTCCCTACCTTTTCAGTCCTAATTTACTGGGAATTTGCTTCCCAAGGAGCCACAGTTAAAATCTGACCCAACCATAGAATTTTAAAAAGCCACAACAATGGGAACTCTATATCACAACTGGGGCTTGAAGCTCTTCCTTGATGGTGGGATTGCAGGTGGTTCTTTATGATGCAGGAATAGACAGCTCTTGATACTAGAACTCCTAAAGCAATTAGCCTACGGCATGGTATGTTGCTGCCTTGTTAACATTCTGAAAGTTTCTTGAAGTCTGGGTTACTTTATTCATCAAGTAATTTTTGTATCACATGCAGCACATCTTGTGACATGATGGAGCTTCGCCGCCGATATCAGAACCTGTACATCCCAAGTGATTTCTTCGATACGCAATTCACATGGGTTGATGCATTTCTGCTAAATAGACCATTTCAACTTGGAAACCAGTGTAATTTCCATATTGTTCACAAAGAGGTGGACCCCCTGGAGAAGATGACAGCCATTCTTGACCCACCAGATGCAGACCATCTGTACAGTGCAAAGGTTTATATTTTAGATTGTCTCTTTTGGTTTCTCACAACATTCTCAGTTGCTTTCAATGTTTCTGTGAATACCTGGACTGGATTTCCTGAGAAGGATCTTCTCTGGTTTTACCGTTACATTGTATTTTTATGTAAAGATAGATTCGATCTCGTTTACCTGCTGCTGAAGACAATTCTGTTCTTTTCCTCTGAGGCTTTGCTTAGCGCGAAAGCTATTCATGTTGGAAAACATTTTGAATCCCTAGGTCAATAGATGTTCTTTCTATTCCATCTCCGCCCAATCTCAGAAAAACACGACATACTTCAGTGGTGCGGCATTTTTCAATTCCATTAGACAGCTATGGGATCTGCACAGAATTGAGCCTCCTTAGCCTCACTTTGCTTCTCAGACTCCAGTAGCTTGTTCTTTGGTCTCATTATCGCCACATCTGCATTTATTGCAAGGTCTTCGATAGGACAGTTTGGGGCCACTGAAGAGTTCAAAGAGCATGGTAGGAGATATGGTAAAGAACAAAGAAAATTACAGTACAGGAACAGGCCCTTCAGCCCTCCAAGCCTGCAATGACATGCTGCCCATCATAACAAAAACCCTCTATCCTTCCGGGGACCATATCGCTCTATTCCCATCCTATTCACATATTTGTCAAGATGCCCTTTAAAAGTCACTAAGTATCTGCTGCCACTACCTCCCCCAGCAGCGAGATACAGGAACCCACCACCCTTGTGTAAAACAAAAACTTGCTTCGTATGTCACCTTTAAACCTTGCCCCTCGCGCCTTAAACCCATGGCCCCTGGTAACTCACTCTTCCACCTGGGAAAAAGCTTCTGACTGTCCAGTCTGACCATGCCCTTCGTAATCTTGTAGACTTCTATCAGGTTCCCCCTCAACCTCCAGCCTTTCAGCGAGAACAACCCAAATTTCTCCAACCTCTCCTATAGCTAATGCCCTCAATACCAGGCAACATCCTGGTAAATCTTTTCTGTACCCTCTCCAAAGCCAACACATCCTTCTGGTAGTGTGGCGACCAGAATTGAACACAGTATTCCAAATGTGGCCTAACTAAGGTTCTTTAAAGCTGCAACATTACCTGCCAATTTTTAAACTCACTGCCCCGGCTGATGAAGGTAAGCATGCTGTGTGCCTTGTTGACTACCTTTTCCACCTGCGTTGCCACTTTCATTGACCTGTGTACCTGTATACCCAGATTCCTCTGCCTATCAGCACCCTTAAGGGTTCTGCCATTAACTGTATACTTTCTATCTGGATTACACCTTCCAAAATGCATTACCTCACATTTTTCTGGATTAAATTCCATCCGCCATCTCTCTGCCCAAGTCACCAACCAATCTATGTCCTGCTGTATCCTTTGACAGTCCCCATTGCTATCCGTAATTCCACCAAAACTTTTGTGTCATCGGTAAACTTACTAATCAGACCAGTTACATTCTCCTCCAAATCATTTATATATATTACAAACAGCAAAGGTCCCAATACTGATCCCTGAGGAACGCCACTAGTCACAGCCCTCCATTCAGAAACGCACCCTTCCACTGCTAACCTCTGTTTTCTGTGACTGAGCCAGTTTTTAATCCATCTTGCAAGCTCACCTCTGACTCCGTGCGACTTTATATTCTGTACCAGCCTGCCATGAGGGACGTTGTCGAAGGCCTTACTGAAGTCTATGTAGACAACATCCACTGCCCCACCCTCATCAATTATCCTGGGCAAGAACAGAAGAAGATTTCGTTTTAAGCATGCTGCAGTTAGCTGTACTGCCTTACAGGAAGCAGAATTGTGCAGATTTTGTGCAGGGAACTGGATGAGTCAAGCGCAGCTAAATGGCTCAATGTTGTTAGAACTTGGTCACCTAGACCTCGATCCACCCATTCCATCTGAATGAGTTCCTTCGGTATTGTAATGTATCTGTAATTCTGAGTTGAGGTAGAGCCAGTATTTTAACACTAAAATTCACAATTAAGATTATAGTTTAAAGTTGGAATTTAACATGGAATTCAGGAGAAACTCTTTATCCAGGAAACAGATAATCTTCTATGACTTGTGATAAAAATCATTTCACAGAGGCTAGGAACATGAGGGAGTACGGTATAGAAGGTTATCCTGAAAGGATTTGTTAGTGGCACAATAGAAGGCTTCTCTGGAGCAGGAAAACATAAATATGGGACGGATAATTTGATCTGAATGATGTATTTATGCCTGAACAGTGTAATTTATATGCTGCACATCCTGCCTATCATTACAGGACACTTGCTTTAAAGATGTAAGTGTCATGGGGCAAGATTAGAATAGGGTTTCTTGTTGGGTGGTTGTTTCTTAGATTTACTGTATAATTCTGCTCTTGGTTGAAATTACTGTCTGATTCCATTAGGTCATGCTGTTGGCAAGCCCTGGCATGGATGAACTCTTCCACAAGTCGTGTGCACTTGCTGAAGACTCGCAGGAGATACGGGAAGGATACCAGCATCCTGCACGGCTCATAAAGGTAGTAGAATATTTAACCCTGTAACTGTGATATAATCGGTGGTTTAGTCATGGTTGACGATTTACGTGTGCCCTCGTTGTCAAGGGTGGGTTGTTGGTAATACAGTATACAGTAGTCCATCATAACACCATCCTCATCCGCCACACCTTGACCCCATATGATTATTTTATGTGCATCTCGTCATGTTGGTGGCATTCATTATTTTTTATTACGCCCACCTGGTGTTGGACTCAAGCTTACTCAAGTACCGTCAGGCATATAACACGTTTACTCTTGTTTTACGCTCAACTAGTTGGCAAGTTGAAACTTGTTTTAGAATAACCTTTGGTAGATCTCAGTCTGTACCTTCAGATCTCAGTCCATTGCTTCCTGTTCTTTGCACTTGTTGAGGATTGTTCAGTCATCAGATTCATTAAAATGAATGTTTTCATAGTGGCCACACTGTTTGAGGATAAGCAGAACTTTGTCACAAGTCAGTCATTTATATTACACAAAACTGTTTAAAACTGTATTCGGTAAAGAGCCAACATGCACGTGATACGCTACACAGCTTCTCTGGTGAAGCCGGGTTCATCGTTCCTTGGTCCTATGGATCAATGAAATGAGTTAGTTGCAACCCATGTTTTTCCATCTCCTCATTCCGTTTATACTCTCATAAGCGCATATATGTCATTATCACTTTGTACAAACCTATCCACCTAAGTGTGAATCCTACCTTTTTAGTGGTCGCCTGCACATATGTCCTATCCCCTGCCTTGGAGATTGGTTCATTACTGCCATTACTTTTTCTTCCCTGATCCTGGATGACTTGTGCTCTCAGTCTTGTCTTAATTCACATGGTTGATTATCTAATTGTTGTACATAGTTCCTAATACAGTTCCTTACTAGTGCCTCGCTACCAGTCAATATTCCCTTGGTAGTCATATAGCACATCCTGTCATTAGTTCGAATGGGGTCAGTGTTGTCCGGTTAGTTGTATACCTTTACCCATCCCTGTCCTGTTTCTGCTGAATGATTCTTAAAATTCTGTTCATTTGCTTGGTTCCTGTGGGTGATATGGGACAAGGAATCCTTGCGGGGAATGATTTTTGTGTGCCAGAATTTGGGCTGCCATCTAAGCATAGAGTCTCAAGTGAGAAATATTTCTACCGGCCATGTAAATTGATCAGCTACTACTCAGCAGTATTTCTTGCCCTGTTGTTAGCAGGATTCTAGTAAAATACTTTTGCAGATTTTCCCAAAGGTCTTTAGGTCTTCGCTGATGGGCCATTTTACTTTGGTGTTTCAGGATTGTACCATCTGCTTGTTATGCATCACTGACAATGTTTGGACACATCCCTCCCCATTTACTAATCCTTTACTAATCCTCTGTGGTTTCTGTGATTTTTAGCAGGTTTATTTAGATACAGTCTGGCTCCATGACATGTGAATGTTTCCTCCATACCCTTCTGCTCGAACTGCCTCTTCGTCCATTGCTCTTGCTCCTCCATACTAGCTTTCTCTGAATCTTCGTAATATTCATTTCACATAGTACCATTACTGCAGTGGAAACTGGGACTAGTGTTTCTTTCTCAGCCACTTGTCTGGCTACCTCTTCCGTTAGTGTACTTCCTCTGTGTTCCTCAATTTCCACCTTCTAATGAGCTTTTATTTTAATCATGGCCAGCTCTCGCAAGCATTGTGCTGCCTCCACAAGCTGTCTCGCTACATTCTTATGCCTTGTGTCCTCTTGCTGAGGTGACATATCCTCACCGACTCAAAGCTACCATGTTGTCGTTTAGCTCCCAGAACCAAAGTGGGTCTCTGTATAAATGTCAACTTTTTTATTTTCTTGTCACCAGTTTCAAGGTTTCTGTCAGAGTAGTCAGCTGGGTCACTTGAGTGGAGACATTTTTCTTCAGCCCCTCTTTGGCTCCTGCTCTCCTATCCTCTGTTAGCACTGTCCACCCAGTATGTGACTCTCTGTATATTGCCATACTCCATCCACATAAAAGATATAGTTGAGCTTTTCCAGGGGCTGTCTTGAGGCTGCTCCTTGTGTTTCTCCGTCTGTTGCAGCCTCCAAATAAACAAACCTCCAGCAGGTACTTGTACCTCTGGTATCCCTCGCTATCTGACCTGATGTGACGTAAGGTATTAGGACTGCTTCCTATGCAGCTCTTCTGCTGTCGCAGAAATATTTCAATTTCCCTATGTTCAGCAGAACTGCCAGCGTATGTCACATGCAATGCTGCCTGCTCTGATGCATAAAGATGTTTCCAGGACTGCTGAGGTACTGTGGCCCATGTTGGGGCAACCAATCATGGAAGACAGGTCATTAAATTATATTTTTGTAAAAGGCTAGTTTTTTTGATTTTTGGAGGTTCCTTTTTCCATTCTCTCAAACTCCTGACGTATACTTTGTAGATCGGGGATCAGGAGGTGATTAATTGCTGCTGGATTCCAAGCCTCTGACCTGCTCTGGTAGACATAAGACCATAAGAAATGGGAACAGGAATAGGCCATTCACCTCCTTGAACCTGCTCCACCATTCAGTATGCTCATGGCTGATCTGACATTCTCCATGGCCTATCTATTGCAGCCTTAAATACACTCAAGAACCTGTCCCCATAGCTCCTTGAGGCAAGGAGTTCCAAAGACTTGCAACCCTGGGAAAGAAGAAATACCTCCTCATCTCAGTCTTAAATTGGTGCCCCTTTATTCTGAGATTGTGCCCCCTGGCCCAAACTGTCCCATGAGGGGAAAAATCATCTCCGCATTTCCCCTGTCAAGCTCCTTAAGAATCTTGTACCTTTCAATGAGATCACCTCTCATTCTTCTAAACTCCAATGAGTAGAATCTCAGTCTGTTTAGCCTGTGCTCATAAGGCAATCCAACCATCCTAGTGAACCTTCTCTGACCCACCTTCCATGAAATAATATATTTCTATAAATACGGGGACGGAAACTGCTCTCGACACTCCAGATGTGGTCTTACCAGCGCCTTGTTCAATTACGGTAAGGTTTCCCTACTGCTTGTACTCCAACCCTTTAAAAATAAGGGCCAAAATTCCATTACCTGATTATTTGATGTCCCTGTGTGCTAGTAGCCTTCTTTGCTTCATACATAAGTACCCCCAGGTCCTCAGTATCAAATGCAGTTTCTGGTTAATGGTGTTATAAAGCGGGGGTTGACCCTTCTGAGAATTAAAACCTAAACACCCAAAGAGGAGCACCTTGTCCTATAATCTGCAATGGGAGTGTGAAAAGTGATGTAACCTGCCTTTCAGCAACTTCTAGTCATTAAATAAAATGAATCCCTGACACTCACTTTGCAGTCAACAAGTAACAATTTATTTATCTAACTCTTAACAGTGAACAAAATAACTAAACTATTAACAAACTGAATAAAGTGCCTTCTAAAAACTAACTATTCCAGAATAAAATAAGATTCTTGGTATGCTCTTCCAATAAATACAAGTCCCACTTATATAAAAAAAATAGAATTTAGTCTGTCGAAATTACCGCCAGGTTATGTGTCTTCCAGATTGCTCTCTGCTTTCTCTGTCGAATGTTCTGTCAGGGTGAGTGCTTTCTCCGCTGATTCTTTTGTCAGGAATATTAACTACTTGTGCTGTTGGTATCTTTGATTTTTAGATGGTGCTTTCTCCAAGACCAAGAGGAGACTGAGAGAGCCAGCGATTCTCTCTTGAGAGCTGACCGCTGTTAACTCTGGCAGCTGGCAGTTATTTCTCATGTCGTTGTCCACCTGGCCTCTTCTTTTATACCCTTGCTGACATAATCAATTTCTTACAGTAGAATTGGACCTACATTGTCAAAACCATCAGATTTAAAATTAAATTAATAGTAATTTGAAAACCAGCCCAGCTCGTCCCCGCCTCCCTAACCTGTCCGTCCTTCCTCCCACCTATCCACTCCTCCCACTTCAAGCCCCACCCCCATCTCCTACCTACAGGCCTCATCCCACCTCCTTGACCTGTCCTCCCTGGACTGACCTATCCCCACCCTAACTCCCCACCTACACTCACCTTTACTGGCTCCATCTCAGCCTCTTTGACCTGTCTGTCTCCCCTCCACCTATCTTCTCCTTTATTTATCTTCCATCCACCTCCCCCTCTCTCCCTATTTATTCAGAATCCCCTTCCCCACCCGCATTTCTGAACAAGGGTCCAAACCCAAAACATCAGCATTCCTGCTCCTCTGATGCTGCTTGGCCTGCTGTGTTCATCCAGCTCTACACCTTGTTATCTCAGATTCTCCAGCATCGGCAGTTCCCACTATCTCAGATTTAAAATTAATTGGTTTTTGGTATCTAAGTACTTGGTTCAAATTGATTGGCTAAATTCAAAGCTTGTTGTCTTGGTAGAAACTACTGCTTGGCCTGCTACCTTGGACTTTTGATACAAATGGTTCAATGGGGTGGGCAATAAATGCTGCCTAGCCAGCGACGCCCTCTTCCCGTGAATGAATAAAGAAAAAAAAAATAAAATTTAGGTGTTCTTTGTGAACCCACAAGCTTCTGGGTTTTAAAAGGATTACACAACATGCCCCCCCCCCTAGCATTTTGCAAACACCAAATTCCAAGTCCCTGCCTCCCAATCCACAAGTACTCGACCCAACTTTGCAAGAAAGTAATTCCCAGAATATCGATTGTGGGGCATTTAGTGACAGGAATCCCGTTGAATGTCAAGGGTTGATGGTCATTGCCCAGCGTTGCTGTGGTGTGAATGTTACTTGCTGCATTTAGACATGGACTGCTTTAATATCTGAGGAGTCGTGAATGATGCTGAACGTTGTGCAATCATCAGCAAACAACCCTACTTCTAACCTTATTATGGAGGGAAAGTGTTGGATGCAGTAGTTGAAGATGTTTGGGTCTTGGGTGTTACCCTGAGGGACTCATGCGGAAATGCCCTGGATTTAAAATGACTGATCTCCAGAAACCACAAGCATATTCTTTTGTGTTGGATATGGAGTGTTTTTCCCCCAGTTCCCAGTGACTTTAGTTTTGCTATGGCTGTCTCTGTCAGATGCTATCTCATCTTTCTTTTGGAGTTCAGATCTTCTGTCCTTGCTTGGACTGACCCTGTCATGAGGTCAGAGCCTGAGCAATCCTGGCAGAACCTCTACTGAGCATCAGTGAGCAGGTTATTACGAAGCAAAAGCTTAATAGCCTTGTTGATGATTCCTTCCATCACTAGACTGGCGATTGAGATTAGGCTGATGTGGCGGAAATTTTTCGGGTTGGATTTATCCTGCTTTTTACATACAGGAAATATCCAGGCAGTTTTCCATATTGTTAGGCAATGCTAGTAGCTGTACCTGAACAGCTTGACTAAGGGCACAGCAAGTTCTGCAGCACAAATATTCAATATCATTGATGGAGTGTGGTCGGGACCTATAGCCTTTGCGAAATCCAGTGCCTTCAGTTTATTGTATGACATTGTGGAGGTGGCTGAAGGCTGGCCTCTGATGCTGAGGATGTCAGAAGGAGGCCAGGATGGAGCATCCATTTGGTACTTAGGGCTGAAGATGGCTGTGAAAGTGTTATATTTTGCATTGATGTCCTGGGCTTTCCCGTCATTGAGCATGAGGATTTTAGTGGAGCAGCCTCCTCCAGTGAGTTGTTTACTTATCCAGCACCGTTATGGCAGGACAGCAGAGGTTAAATCACAGCTTTTGTTTGTGGAATGACTTAGTCCTGTCTATCACTTGTTTGCCTCACCAAAAGCTTCACCAGTTTGACACCTCATTTTTAGATCTGCCCTCTTGCAGGACTGATTCTTTGGCTTGATGGCAATGGTAGAGTGGGGAATATATAGGTTGTGTTGGAATATGATTCTGCTGCTGATGATGGCCCACAGTATATCAAGGCTTCTCTTGAATTGTTGGATCTGTTCAGTTTGTCCCATTTAGCATCATGGTAGTACCATACGATGCAATGGAGTGACATGTGACTTCTCCACTAGGTCTGTGCACTGTTTCTTGATGCTGTAGTGGACAGGTGCATCTGTGGCAGGCAGATTAGTGTGGATGTTGTCAAGATTTTCCCACTTGTTGGATGCCTCATCACCTGCCTCAGACCCTATCCAGAAGCTATGTCCTTTGGGATTCGACTAGCTCAGTCAGTAGTGGTACTACCAAGCCGCTTGTAGGTAATGGACATTGGCGTTCTGCGCCCAGAACCCCAAGCTAATATTTGAATGGGTTCAAATCCCACCTGTATAGAATGAGCCTAAATTTATGAAATGATGGGCATCATGGGGAGACGATGGTGTATTGGCAATATCACTGGACTAGTAAACCAGTAGACTTGTGACTGCACTGGTCAAAGGTTCAAATCCTAACATGGAAGCTGATGGAATTTAAATTCAATTCATAAATCTGAAAAGCTTGCTTCATTGAAGTAAAGGTGTCCACGAAGCCCTCATTGGTTTCTTAAAAACACATCCAGTTTCCTGATGCTTGGGAGATTGGGATAAAAGAATTCCAATTGTATTTTTTGCAATAAGGGATGAATCTACCAAATTCTATCCATTTGAATTAGTTTTTGGGCATGCAGTGAGAAGACCACTGAAATTAATTAAGGAAAAGTTGGTGAGTCAGAGTTCAGAAACTACATATTTGGACGATGTGTTGGATTTTTAGGGTAAGATTAAATAGAGCGGGTGAGTTGGGTAGATAGCATTTGAGAAAAGGACAGGGTGTGATAAAGCAGACAGACAAGGAATCAAAAATCCGTAGTTTCGCTAGAGGTGATAGTGTTAGTGTTACTCCTGGTGGTAGGTGAACCTCTAAAGGCAAGGTTTGGTGGTCCTTATCAAATCAAAAGGAAATTGATGAGGTGAATTATGAGATAAGAACACCAGATAGAAAGAAACCTCGCTGTGTGTTATGTGAATATGCTCAAAAGGTATTTCAATCGGGAAGTAGACCAAAGGGACAATGGTTACAGCACAGAATGAAGAACCAAGTTCAGGTGATTCTGAATTGGACATACCTCAGATTAACTTGGACAATGAGGAAGTTCTCAAAAATTGGGATGAACTATTCAGTTATTTTCCAAAGGAAAATCAGAACGACTTGAGAGAGTTATTACAGTCATATGGAGATATATGTGGGAATATGCTGGGAAGTACTAACCTGATTATGCATGAAGAAGATAAGGAATTGCTGTTTCAGTTAAGCAAAATCGTTATAGACTCAACACTCTAAAGTTGGCACAGGCTGACAAAAAGATTGAACTCGTGTTCAGAGACAGTATAATCAAAGTGAGTTGCAGCGAATCAGCTCACCCATAGTAATGATGCCAAAACCAGATGGTAATGTGTGGACTATACAAAGTCAATGCAATTACAAAATCTGATTCATATCATATTCTACGGCTGGAAGACTCTTTTGAGATGGTGGGACAAGCAACTTATATTTCAAAGTTGGACTTACTTGGAAGATACTGGCTAGTACCTTTATTTGAAAAGATGAAGGAAATTTCGACCTTCATGATTGAGAGACCTACCAATAAAGTAATTTCAGGATTATCCAGTTGGGTGGTGATTTTTAGTTGCACATAGAAGGAACATTTAGAGCATCTATCAGAATTGTTCAGTCAACTTCAGGAGGCGAGCTTGGTGATAAACCTGGCTAAGAGTGATTTTGCAAAAGCCCGAGTCACGTTTCTAGGCCATGTCATGAGACTTGGACAAACGGGATATGAACCAAAGGTTATTCGGGACTTTCCCATACCATCAAAGAGGGAAGTGCTATGATTCTTGGGACTGAGTGTTTTTTGTCTGAAGTTCGTACTGAGTTTTAGCAACTTGGTTGTTTGGGTCGTCTTGTGTGTTACCCTGAGGAACTCATGTTGAAATCTCCTGGCTTTGAAATGACTGACCTTCAGAAACCACAAGCATATTCTTTTGTGTTGGATATGGCGTGTTTTCTCCCAATTCCCAATGACTTTAGTTTTGCTATGGCTGTCTTTGTCAGATGCCGTCTCATCTCACTTTTGGAGTTCAGATCTTCTCTTCTGTCATAAGGTCAGAGCCTGAGCAATCCTGGCAGAACCTCCACTAAACATCAGTGAGCAGGTTATTACAAAACAAAAGCTTAATAGACCTGTTGATGATTCCTTCCATCACTTGATTGGTGATCAAGATTAGGCTGATGTGGCGGAAATTTTTCGGGTTGGATTTATCCTGCTTTTCACATGAAATATCCAGGCAGTTTTCCGTCTTGTTAGGTGATGCTAGTAGCTTGACTAAGGGCACAGCAAGTTCTGCAGCACAAATCTTCAGTGTCATTGCTGGAATGTGATCAGGACCTATAGCCTTTGCGAAATCCAGTGCCTTCAGTTTAATGCATGACATTATGTGGAGTTGGCTGAAGGCTGGCCTCTGTGATGCTGAGGGTGTCAGAAGGAGGCCAAGATGGATCATCCATTTGGTACTTAGGGCTGAAGATGGCTGTGAAAGTGTTATATTTTACATTGATGTCCTGGGCTTTCCCTTCATTAAGCATGAGGATTTTAGTGGAGCCGCCTCTTCCAGCACCATTCTCAACTGGAAGTGGCAGACAGCAGAGGTTAGAACTGACCTTTTGTTTGTTTGCTCAATTGACTGACTTGTTGTAGGAGTGCTGAAAATTTCAGTGGATGGTGGAATTTCAAGGTATTTGACAGCCTGAAAGCTGTGTTAACCATTGCCCAGTGTTAGCCACACCTAATTACTCAAAGCCATTCAAGGTGGTTATCAATGCGATTAATGTGGGTGTCGGTGTTTCACTCTTGCAAGTAGATAGAAATACCTATTAAGTATATTTCCAGAAAATTAAATAATCATTAACCAAAGTATTCCACAATTGATGAGACCTTGAGCTTGGTGTTGGCGTTGCAATGTTTCAACATTTATATTGCCAGTAATGTGTCTGAGACAATTTTATATACCGATCATAACCTCTTAGTTTTTGGAAAAATTTAAAGATAAAAATACCGGACTGTTTAGATGGAGCTTTTTTTCCAGCCATTCAATTTGAAAATTATATACGTGGCAGGAAAAGAGAATGTAATTGCTGACCCATTGTCACGACTTTGGAAAATGTTGGCGTTCAGTGGCGGGGAAAACTGACTGAAATGAACTGTAGTTGTGAATGTTTGCACACTGAGAGTCAATGTAATGTAAATGTGTTATAGTGCACTAATAGAGTAAGGCTAAAGGTTTTTAGAAATGAAGTCATCTTCGTATATTTAAGGGTGGAGGTATGACGATGCTAGGCTTTAAGCAGTGTATTTTTTCCTGGTTTTAATGAAGAAAAGTTAAGACAGAGGTACTGTCTGCTCAAAGCCAATAGAATAAACAGCTTGTGAGGCCTTGGTGTTTTTTTTAAAGTTGGAACAAAAGAAGCAGCCTGAATCCCACAGAACCAGGATTTTTAGTTTTAGCTTTCTGCAACTGCTGGGGTCTTGAAGCTGGATGCAGAAACTCTATTCTTTTCTCTGTTACAGCTAAAAGCTAGGGTCCTCTTCCTGCTTCTAGAATTGCACGTGAGACAATCTGTTTTACTGAGTTTGCCTTTGCCGAGTGTGTGTTTGTAGGATATTACTATATTCAAACAGTTACTATTTAGTAGTTAAATAATCCATTATTCTGTTAAGTTTTCCAATAGAGTCAGGTTATTCCAATTTCTTCTTTCTTTTGCTATTTAACAATTGTCTATTAATAATGTGTTCTTCTTCAAGACTGGTAGTTTGACCGATGAATTACATCTGGAACACCGCCTGATACCTTTAAAATAAGAAAAAGTTAGGGTCTCAGCTATCTTAATACATTTTCAGTGGGTTTGGTCTGGTTCACCATAGTCTGCCAACCAGTTTTCAACCAGTACACTTCAATTCACTACCCCAATTCCGTGGGCTTTAATTTTACACATTAATCTCTTATGTGGGACTTTGTTGAAAACCTTATAGTCATACAGCATGGAAGTAAACCCTTCAGTCCAACTCATCCATGCCGACCAAATTTCCCAAATTAAACTAGTCTCCTTTGCCTGTGTTTGGCCCATATCCCTCCAAACTTTTCTTATTCATGTACCTGCCCAAATGTCTTTTAAATGTTATAACTGTACCTCTGTATAACAGAGTTTTGTAAATAAACATTACCGCCTGATTTAAAATGACTTCAGTGCCTGCTTCATCTTTACTTCTAAGGATCACCAATATTCAACCACTTTATTTCAGAGATAGTAGGAACTGCAGATGCTGGAGAATCTGAGATAACAAGGTGTAGAGCTGGATGAACACAGCAGGCCAAGCAGCATCAGAGGAGCAGGAAAGCTGACGTTTTGGGCCTAGACCTTTTTCTGAAGAAGGGTCTAGGCTCCTCTGATGCTGCTTGGCCTGCTGTGTTCATCCAGCTCTACACCTTGTTATTTCAAACACTTTATTTCAGGTTTCTCCATGTGTTCTGTCTCAGGCACAAGCAGGTTTGGCTCAGGAAGTGGAATTGCTTGTTTATTTCATGAAATTCATGTTCCCTTGGAAACTTTCTAAGATTTCTGGTGAATTAGAATGATCTGCTACCAAATGGGGTTTTGTACCTAGACAAGCATGAGTATCAACCAATAAAAGTTACCTGAAGCCAGGTCTTTAGATGTCTGTTGTGCCTTGAGAAGAAATTACATTGGAAAGGGGAGGAATCTGGTGGTTGTGATCTAGGTCAGCACCAACAACAAACTTGGAAAGAAGTTCTGTTGAGAGAGTATGAGAAGTCAGGTGCTAGGTTAAAAAGTAGAACTTCAAAAATAGTAATCTCTAGATTACTATCTGAGCCATGTGCAAATTGGCATAGGATGAGTGAGATTAGAGACTGACTCAAAAACTGCTTAGGGAGAAGTGGATTCTTGTTTGTGGGACACTGACAGGAGGCGGTTCCAAGCAGGTTTGCAAGAATGACATTTGGAATAGGTGGGTTGTCATATGAAGATAGGTTGGGCCGGCTGGGCTTGTTTCCACTGGAGTTTAGAATAGAGAGAGGTGACTTGACTGAAGCTTATGAGATCATAAATGGTCTTGACAAGTTAGATGTGGAAAAGATGCTTCCTCTTGAGTGTGCATGAGATTAGGGGACGCTGCTTTAAAATTAGGCATCACCCTTTAAGGACAGAGATGAGATTAAATTCTTGTTAGGCAAAGGAATCAAACATCATGGGAGTAAATGGGAACGTGGGATTCAGAACACTGATAAACATGATGTTATGGAGCAGGTTTGAAGTGCCGTATAACAGACTTCTACTTTAAATTTATATGTTAGTATGTTATTGTGTTATTTGATTTTAAGGTATTTGAGCAAGAAAGCTGTGCGATGTATGTTTATGATGGGGTGCCCACCATCATGAGGGTTTGGTAGGTTGCCTTGAAAGATGGTCTTGGAGCAACAGCAAAACATCTCATACCGCAGAATGGCAAGAGCACTGAGGAGAATCAAAGTGAATGCCTGAGAGCTGTGGCACACCTTCGTTTGGTCCTAAAAGATATGAAGAAAGCATCAGCTTCTTGTAAATGACATAATTCTTGAGTGAAAATAAAAATAAGCAGGCAGTGACCCGGGGATCTTCGAGCTTAAGGAATGAGCATTTATAAGATGTAATTTTATGATTTATGCTTGCATTGTTCAATTCATAGTAAACGTTTCTGCGTAAAATGTGAGCCCTTGCAAGGTAATTCTTTCAGTTTACTGGAAGTTTAAGTTTCTTTTTAAAAGTTCATGGTCTCCTTTGAAATAATAATTAGATTCAAATTTTGTCTACAAGGACTGGTTTAATTAATCAGTTTAAGAAGGTGTGATTGGTCAGTTAGAGGTTTTGTTTATCGATAGCTGTTGATGCCTGGCGCGCGCACAGGCATGTGAGTCGCACTGAGAACTCAAACAAGTGACACAATTGTCCATTTGCCAGCAGTTGATGGTGTCAGTATAGGGAGGGAGAGGGGGAGGATGCTTGAGTACAAAACTGGCAGAAGTGAGGAGCAGCTCAGCAACAAAGTTTTTACTTTGCTTGGAGCATTAGTGTCCCAGAGAGGTGAAATGGGATTGCTGGAATGGGGCTGATATGTGAAGGATGGAAGGAATCAGTTAAGGATGGCATGGGAGTGAAAGGTTGACTTAAGAAGAATAGGTTGACATGGGATTGGCTAGTTTGCAGGAATGGATGAGTTTAAATAGCATGACAGTTGTTTGATCAGGCATATTATTCCGAAGGTATTCTTTGTGCAATAAATGAAGATTAATGATATTTGAATGGGACAGTTTTCAAAAAGCATGACAATTGTTTGGTTCCTCTTTATTTTTGCAAGTCTATTCTTATAAGTGTATTATGCATGAAGATTCATGAGATTTGAATGGGATGGTTATCAAAATGCTGTAAGCTAAATTTAAAGAAAGCCTGTACATGAATTCTGTATACAAGATGATAGTGTGTTTCCTCGTGAGTCTCCAAATAAACCACCATGCAAACGTACAAAGAACAAAGAAAATTACAGCACAGGAACAGGCCCTTCAGCCCTCCAAGCCTGCGCCGATCGAGATCCTCTGTCTAAACCTGTCATCTATTTTCTAAGGGTCTGTATCCCTTTGCTCCCTGTCCAGATACATCTTAAAAGACACTAACGTGTCTGCGTCTACCACCTCCGCTGGCAACGTGTTTCCAGGCACCCACCACCCTCTGCGTGAAGAACTTTCCACGCATATGTCCCGTAAACTTTCCTCCTGTCACTTTGTACTCATGACCCCTAGTAATTGAGTCCCCCACTCTGGGGAAAAGCTTCTTGCTATCCACCTTGTCTATACCCCTCATGATTTTGTACACCTTAGTCAGGTCCCCCCTCAATCTCTATCTTTCTAATGAAAATAATCCTAGTCCACTCAACCTTTCTTCATAGCTAGCGCCCTCCATGCCAGGCAACATCCTGGTGAACCTCCTCTGCACCCTCTCCAAAGCATCCACATCCTTTTGGTAATGTGGCGACCAGTACTGTACGCAGTACTCCAAATGTGGCCGAACCAAAGTCTTATATAACTGTAACATGACCTGCCAACTCTTGTACTCAATACCCCGTCTGATGAAGGAAAGCATGCCGTATGCCGCCTTGACCACTCTATTGACCTGCGTTGCCACCTTCAAGGAACAATGGACCTGAACACCCAGATCTCTCTGTACATCAATTTTCCCCAGGACTTTTCCATATACTGTATAGTTTGCTGTTGAATTAGATCTTCCAAAATGCATCACCTCGCATTTGCCCGGATTGAACTCCATCTGCCATTTCTCTGCCCAACTCTCCAATCTATCTATATTCTGCTGTAATCTCTGACAGTCCCCTTCACTATCTGCTACTCCATCAATCTTCGTGTCATCTGCAAACTTGCTAATCAGACCACCTATACCTTCCTCCAAATCACTTACATATATCACAAACAACCGTGGTCCCAGCACAGATCCCTGTGGAACACCACTGGTCACAGGTCTCCAATTTGAGAAACTCCCTTCCACTAGTTGGCGCAACATCGAGGGCCGAAGGGCCTGTACTGCGCTGTAATGTTCTATGTTCTACTACTCTCTGTCTCCTGTTGCCTAGCCAGTTTTTTATCCATCTAGCTAGTACACCCTGGACCCCATGCAACTTCACTTTCTCCATCAGCCTGCCATGGGGAACTTTATCAAACGCCTTACTGAAGTCCATGTATATGACATCTACAGCCTTTCCCTCATCAATCAACTTTGTCACGTCCTCAAAGAATTAGACAACGTAGACACAAGCAAAGAGAAGTTATGTTGTAGCAATGAAACTGGAATCTTAAACAAGGAGTCGTGGGACCAGATTAGTTCTTGGAAACTATTTTCTACAATGACAGATCTGAAATTTGTAGAAAGCAAGTTTTGGGGCGTAGTGTTTAATCCTTAACTTATTTAGCCAATCCATGGAAAACTACCTTTTCAGCTCAGGAAGAAACAGTTCTTCTCTGGACTTCCATATTCTGTGATTGTAGACCAAGCACAAGGGCAAACTCTCAATAAAAAGTATTTGTATTCCTGTGCTTGTTTTTACACATGGGAAATTTTATGAAGTTTGCTTTAAGTGGGAAGTTTTGACTATGTTAAAGGTTTTGGTAAAAGAATAACAAATACTGTTTTAAAGAAGTAACTGTTACACTAAAAAATACTATTTTAACTGCAAATTTTTTTTACTTTGGTTATAAACATGGTGTAAATTGTGACAGATACACTTATGCCAATGTACATTATTTTTCTCTTATAGTTCTTGGTTGGAATGAAAGGCAAAGATGAAGCCATGGCCATTGGTGGACACTGGTCTCCCTCTCTGGATGGACCTAATCCTGAGACTGACCCTTCAGTATTGATCAGGACTGCTATCCGATGTTGTAAGGCCCTGACGAGCATTGATTTGAGTGGTTGCACACAGTGGTAAGTAATTATCCAGCAATACGGCAGAGCCTTTCAGTATAACACTAAGATTCTGTTTTCTGTTCTGTTAAATTTATATGATTCGAGTCTTAACTGTTTGAGCTGTTGTTTTCTTGCCTAGCAGCCCACCACTTTCCAGGTAAAATACATGACGTCGTTCTGCTAATTCTGCACTTACGGCACCTGTTGTGTGGCAATGCATGTCTCATATAGTGAAATGTCATTATTTCATAAGAATGACATTGGAGAGACATAAAGCACTTTTGATATAATTCATTGTTCTGAATGTGTACTCAATAAATATGTTTAAATGTTGTAAATCTGTATAACTATTTCATGCCAATGTGTTATATGTGTGATATGCCTTGAAGAAAAGTCATGCGTGGAGAGGATGTCGCCACTGGGATGAATAATTATTGTTCAATTGATAATAGAATTGTTTTCCATTTTCTTATGTAAATAAATTCTCAGTGATGCCACGCCAGTTCTTCTGAACTGTACAGCCAGTGTCATTTAACT
The DNA here is from genome assembly GCA_024137785.1 of Ginglymostoma cirratum. Classification (NCBI taxonomy): domain Eukaryota; kingdom Metazoa; phylum Chordata; class Chondrichthyes; order Orectolobiformes; family Ginglymostomatidae; genus Ginglymostoma; species Ginglymostoma cirratum. The sequence goes on along the minus strand of JAHRHZ010000140.1, from coordinate 54,213,498 downwards.
GTAAGGCGTTAAAGCAGTGAGTTATTATACAATGTCTTTAAAAATTTGTTTTTTGTTTTGCTTTTCACTGCAAGCATCTACCCAGATAAACTTGTTACTATCCAATCTTTGGTAATGATGGGACTTCCATTATTATGACTGAACAATGTGAATTGTTTATTCACCTGCCTGATGCGTACAGTTGCAGTTAAGTGACATTGAACAGTGTATATGACGCATTTCTCTAGCTTGATATCCTGCGAGACATTTAGGGTCTATGATGTCTGATAGAATTTTCCTTTCCAATACACTTCTTCCCTTGCAACAGGTACCGTTTTGCAGAGATCCGTTATCATCGCCCCGAGGAGCACCACAAGGGGCGGACGGTTCCAGCCCATGTGGAGACCGTGGTTATATTTCTGCCGGATGTTTGGCATTGCCTTCCCACCCGTTCAGAGTGGGAAGCGCTCTCCCGTGGATACAAGCAGCAGCTGGTTGAGAAGCTCCAAGCTGAACACAAGGAGGCTGATGGAGAACAGGCACTGAACGCTAATCCTTTTCCATTTCCGCTTCTCACAGGCACAGGGACACCCACAAAAAAAGTGCATCACATACATACAGATCAAGTAACGGGCTCTTTTTATGAGCAGTGCATACATTTGAGAAGACATAGATGCAAAGCTACAGTAACTGGTAACATAGCTCCCAGCTTAGAGTCCCAGCCTGCTTTCTTTCATAATTCGGTCTCACGGAATGAATAATCCTCAAAATTTCCTCAAAAGAAATGAATCAAAACTAGCACATTTGGAATTTTAAACTTCTTTTCCCTCAAATGATAGTTACTTACGTTCATATTTCGCCGTTTCATACCTCAGAAGAAAACCAGTTCCTGCTGGAAGCTTGTCACCAGTTGTTGAGTTGGCAGGTGTTGTTAGCTGTTTACAGAAATTTCTACTTTCCAAATTTTCCATACCCCCTTTCTCTTGCTTTCTTTTAACTCTAGTATGTTCCTCTTACCTACACAACCATTGGATATACACAAACCTTTCAAAGATATTTGATTTGCAGGTCAGTTGGTTGAGCCACAGTTTCGTGCAGTGTGGGGTGTGTGGAGCAGACTCTTTGATAGTGAATATGTCTGGGGGGCTTGTACTTATTGAGAGGGAATGAGAACACACACTGTTTGGCCGCCAGGGACCAACAGTGTCTGCAGCCCTTGAGTCCTTTTGTTTGATGTCATTGATCACCTTTTTGTGTTCCACAGATCTGGCTTTGATTGGCTGATGAGTGGCATGTGATCAGTTACAGTGTGTGTGTGTTTATATAGGAGTGAACTGTTCTATTCAGTAACATTTGAGGAGGAGTCAATCTGAGGGGCAGTTGTGACCTTTGCTACTTGCACGGATCGGCAACTCTTGTTTCAAAAAAATGAGTGAATACATTTTCCAGGCATTCTCCAAATATTGCTGATTATTCCTGTTTATTATATTTGAACAGGAAGAGGAGGAGAAGGATGATGGGGAGAGCAAAGAAATTTCTACACCTACGCACTGGTCGAAGCTAGATCCGAAGACAATGAAAGTAAGCAATGTCTTCTAATTTGTGCTAAAGACAAAATTACTTCAAATTCTAAACTGTCAGGTGTCTCTGTGTAAATCAGGGTACACTGTGTTGCACTAAGCTGTACAAACTGATGTGGTGCTAATTATAGCCAAATTTTCAGTGGAAAGTTGACTCTTGGTCTTATTGTACCTGGGCTTGGGGGACGGAAGTGCTAATTTCTTCTTTTTTGTTTTTAAATGAGTCCAAGCAGCCTTGATACTCTTGCCTGAAAAGGTGTACTTCAGTCTTTTACCCTGGTATTCCTCCCTTGTGTGACAGGCATAAGGCAGGGAACTGACTCAGGATCTAATTTCTTTATTTTAACTCTTTAAGTACTAATACTCCATATAAAACATACCTTAGTTGCAATATTAACTTCTTATCTAACTTCAATTTTAATTCACTTCATTTAATTTCAGTTTGCCTTAGCTTTACTTAATTGACATTTAACCCTAAATCTTACTTTGTTCTCCATGCAAGCCTAGCTTCATGGTTCTTTGTCTTCTCTGAAAGTAACTTCAGGGCACATGCTTTTTCCAATGTGGTCTGGAGGCTTCTTTGAGAAAAATCTCTTTGTTTTGTTAACTTACAGTCAGTTCTGACATGATGCAATAGTTCCATTCTCATGCAATCTCGCATTATAAGAAAATCATGCGATAGTCGCGCCATATAAAGTAAAGGGGCCAGAATCTGATTGTAACCAATACAGGTAAACAAAGTTTGCATTCTATAAATAGCAGTCTAAATTCTTCAATCACACTAAAGCCAATTCGTGTTGAAGAAACATGCGTGATATCAGAATTGACTATCTGAAAATGTGCTCCAATCCAGAAAGTTCTCTGGCATTCAGCCAATGAATTGATCAAAACCTGATCATGTTGTTTGATCCAAGTCAATGGAATTTACTAGTAAACAGCTCCCAAATGATTATTCCAAGCCGTTAACAGTGACATGCCATTCCATATGAGGTAGCAGTGGTGCCAGTGGGTCTAGAGATCACCATGACACTTGCCTTACTTGGGTCAACACAGGAAACTGAAGGTCTCAGCAGGTCCTGGCTGCAGTTTAACTGAGGTCAGACTTTAAACTTCCTTGACCAAAATTCCCAGCATGCTTGATTATAACTCTTAACCAGTCAGCTCCTTCCTCAATGATGTTCCTTCCATCATAATGTCAGAAGTGGCAATCACCACTGATTACACAGCAGTGTTCACCATTTACAGCTCCTCATGCTCAAGCATTCAGATTTGGGCTTGTGTGCAGCATGAATGGTTTTTGCCACTTAAGTGCCAGGCAATAACTATTTCCAACAAGAGAAAACTAGGCACGGTGGCTCAGTGGTTAGCACTGCTGCCTCACAGCGCCAGGGACCCGGGTTCAATTCCAGCCTCAGGCGAGTTTGCACATTCTCCCCGTGGCTGCGTGGGTTTCCTCCCAGAGATGTGCAGATTAGGTGGATTGGCCGTAGTGTTCAGGGATGTGTAGATTTGGTGGGTTACAAGGGGACGGGTCTGGGTGGGACGCTCCGAGGTTCAATGTGGACTTGTTGGGCCGAAGGGCCTGTTTCCACACTGTAGGGATTCTATGACTATTCTATGACTCGCTTTGATGATTTGGACACAGTCATGCTTAAGTCCCTTGGTAAGGATGGTCCAACAAATCCACAGCTCCCTGGGTGATCAAGAGATAGAAGTTATAATAAAGGAGAAAAAGCGTGCGTAAGACAGATGTCAGCTAGAAAATGCACTTGAGAACCAGGCTGAGCAGGGAAGTTTCAGAGGGGAGGTTAAAAGCAAATAAGCAAAGCCAAGAGGGAAAATGAAAAGAGACAGACAGGCAATATAAAAGGAAATTCTAAAGTCTTCTATATAAATAGTGAAAGGCTAGCAAAAGGAGGATTAATTGGAGCAAATTAGGGACCAAGAGCAGCATTTACACTTTGAGGGAGGAGGCATTCGTCTTTACCAAGGAGGAAGATGCTATTCAGGCCACAACGAAATAGGAGAATATTCAGTCACTTGAATGATTTAACCTTGAAAAGAAGCTGGCATTGGTTGGTGTGCCTGTTGTTAAAGGTAGCAAGACGTCAGGACCAGATCAGATGCGGCCGAAGATTATGAAGAAAATGAAAATGGAAATTACAGAGATACTGGCCATAGCTTTTCAGTCTTCTTTGGACTAAGGTGTTGCAAGAGTATTTGAGAATTGAAAATCTTACGCTGTTTTCCAAAAAGGTTTTAAGAATAAGTCAAACAGCTACCAACCAATTGGATTAACTTCGTTTTTTTGGGGGACCTTCTAGAAATAATAATTCAGGACAAAATTAACAAACAGGTGGGTAAATATGGCTTAATAAAGGAGAGCCAGCACTGGTTTCCAAAAGGAAAATGATGTTCAACTGATTTGTTGGAGTTTTTTGACCACAGTTTTGTTGTTAATGTGGTGTGTGGACCTCCAGAAGGCAATTAATGCAACGCCAAATAATAAAGTTTAAAAAAAGAGCTTGTGGAATAAAATGCACAGTAATAACCTGGGTGCAAAATGGCCGAGTGATAGGAAACACAGTAATGATTAAAGGATGTCTTTCAGGCCGGTAGAAAATTTGTAGTGGAAATCCCCAGGGTTAAGTATTCGGATCCATGTTTTTCTTGATATATTGATGATCTAGACCTTGGGGTATGGGACACAGTTTCACAATTTTTGGATGATATGAAACGTGAAAGAATCGTAAACTACGGGGATGATAACGTAGGACTTCAAGCGGGCATAGACAAGTTCATGGAGTGGGCAGGTGTGTACTAGAAGAGTATTGTTGCAAAGAAGTGTGCGATGATACATTTTGGTAGGAAGGACCTGGAGAGACTGTATAAAATAAAGGTTACAAGTCTGAAAGGAGAACAGGAGCTGAGGGGCCATGGATGTATATGTGCATAAATTAATACAGGTGGTTGGACGGGTTGAGAGAGAAGTTAATAAAGCAAACAGTTTCCTCGGCTTTATTAATAAGACCATAGACAGCAAGTAGGGTGGCTGCATGGTTAGCACTGCTGCATCCCAATGCCGGGGACCCAGGTTCGATTCCACCCTCAGGTGACTGTGTGGAGTTTGCAGATTCTCCCCATGTCTGTGTGGGTTTCCTCTGGGTGCTCCGGTTTGAAACCGCAGTCCAAAGATTTCAGATTAGGTGGCTTTGCTGTGCCAAATTGCCCAGGGATATGCAGCCTAGGTGGGTTAGTCCTGAGAAGTGCGGGCTTACAGCGATAGGATGGGGGGCCAGGGTGTTGGTCTGTGTGGGGGGATGTTCTTTGGAGGGTCAGTGTGGACTTGATGGGCCTGCTTCCATACTGTAGGGATTCCACAAAGAGCAAGATGGTTATGTTGAGCTGGTATAAGACATTAAAACAAAATGCTGGAGAAACTGCAGTCTGGCAACAACTGTTGAGAAAGAAACAGATTCCTATCTGTATATATGCTTGTATATGGCTGTTATTAGAATCATAAACATTAACTCTCTCTCTCTCTTCATAAATGCTGCCAGACCTGCTGAGTATCTCCAGCATCTGCAGTATTTTGCTTTTATTTTAGTGGAAGATACGAGTTCAGCCTCAGCCTGAGTATTATGTCCAGATCTGGGTACTGCTGCATCAGAAGGATGCAAAGGCATTGGAGAGATTGCAGAAGAGGCTCATGTGAAGGTTCCAGGGATGACTAGTTTCAGTTGTGATGATCGTCAGGAGAGGTTGTGACTGATTTTCTCAGAAGCCAAGGCTGATGGCAAACTGGTAGAAGTATTCAAAATTGAGGTATCTGGCCAGAATAAATTGGGAGAAAATGTTCCCACTTATGAAGGATCAAGAATGAGAGGGCACAGATTTAAAGTAATTTGTTAAAGAAGCAAAGTGTTACAAAGAAAAACCTTTTTCACTCAGATTTGGAATGCACTGTGAGACAGTATTGTGGAGTCAGGTTCAATCCAGGGAATTCAATCATTTGAAAAGGATGTACAAGGTTTTGAGGAAAGGGCAGGAGCAAGGTATTAAGTGAGTTTCTTTTTTGGAGAGCTGGTGGAGACATCATGGGCTGAATGGCCTCCTGCACTGTAATAATTGTGTGAAAGTGCCTTCCAAACCTGTCACAAGTACTACCTGGAAGGGTAAAAGCAGCAATTACATAGAAACACAACTACCTGCAGGTTCCTGTCAACCCACACATGAGTTATATCTCTGTTCCTTCACTGTAAAACCCGAGAACTACTTCACTAATCCCACTGTTGGTGCCTGCAGTCATGGACTGCAGTAGTTCAGGAATGTGGCTTACCGTCACCACCTTAAGGGCAGTTGAGATTGGAAATAAATACTAGACTAGCCAATGATGCCCATACCCAATGAAATAATTTCAAAAAGTAGATACACACATAAATTCATGTGCACATATAGCTAACTATAAATGCAAAACAGACAGAGATACATTGGGACTGACTGCCTTCCATTCCAAGGCAGATTAAAGCCCAAGTTTGAGAGATGATTCCCTTGCCCATGGCACTGCCCCAGTCGTAATGTCATCAAGGTCTCCAGCACTGAAAAGGCCCTTTGGCCCATCAAGTCTGTGCAGTCAAAACAAGTATTTAACTGTTTTAATCCTGTTTTCCAGCACTTGGCTCATAGCCTTGTATGCCTTGGCATCATAAGTATGCATCTAAGTATCCATCAATTGTGGCTGTTGCCTTGAGGCAAACAGTTGAGGTTCTCTGCAGCTCCTTGACTGCAAACGTATAGGCTGAAAATCCAGTCCCCAAATGTACACTCCAGATATCTTTTTAATTTGTGCTGTTAATTGATCTGTGAGAATTATCTTCTCACATGCGTGGCTCAGAAGTTGGCATAAGAGGGAAAGTTTTAGATTCCTGGATCATTGGGACCATTTTTGGGGAAGGTGGGATATGTACAAATGGGACAGTCTGCACCTGAACCACATTGGGACCAACATTCTTGTAGGTAGGTTTGCTAGTTCTGTTGGGAGGAGTTTAAACTCGTCTGGCAGAGGGAGGGGTCACAGAATATCGATGAAACAGAGACACAGCAAAGGAAGCAAGTCACAGTGAGTTCAGCTAAGTTGAGTGTCAATCAGATGATCTTTAGTGCTACGCACGTAATAGGTAAGACTGATGAGTTAATGGCATGGGTTGATACATGGAAATATGCCATTACAGCATACAAGTTCTGCCGTCACAGAAATATGGTTGAGAGAAGGGCTGGACTGACAACTCAACATTCCAAGGTATAGGATATTTATGCAAAACAGAGGAGGGTGTAAAAAGGGTGGTGATGTAGCACTATTCATTAAAGAGTCAATTACTGCAATAAGGAGAGATGATATCTTGGAAGGGTCCCCAAGTGAGGCTTTGGGGATAGAACTTGGGAATGTTAAGGGGGCAGCTACTTTACTGGGACTGGATTATAGGCCCCCAAAGAACCAGCAGGAAATGAGGAGCAAATATGTAGACAGTTCATAGAGATGTGTAAGAGTAATAATGGGGTAATTATATGAGGGGACTTCAACTTTCCTAACATAATTTCAGATGGTCAGAGTGTTAAAAGTTGGTGGTGGGACTGGGGGCGGATTTCTTGAAATGTAGCAAGGGGAGTTTTTTTTGCATCAGTACATAGAGGACCTAACAAGGAACAATGCAGTGCTGGATCTGGTTCAGTGGAAAGAAGCCGGACAAGTGTTGAATATGGCAGTGGGGGAAAATTTAGGCAATAGCGACCACAACACGGAACAGTTCAGATTTGTTCTGGACAAGGAGAAAGACAGACGACAAAAGGCAGCTCCTGATTGGGAGAAGGCAGACTTTATTAAAATAAAGCAGGATCCAACCACAGTAGACTGGGAACAGCTCCTTGCGGGTAAGTCTACAGCAGAGCAATGGGGGACATTCAAGAGGAGCTGGAGACAGTACATGTCCCAAATGTACCCTTTCGAGGGAAATGTAGCAGCAATAAATTCAGAGAACCCTGCTTATCTAGGACAATTCGGGAGAGGATAAACTACAGGAGTAGGGCTTTTAGCAAGTCCAAAGGGTGCGATTCAGCTGTAGCCCTGGAGCAATACAAGAAGTTCAGGAGGGAACTTAAGAAAGCAATTAGAAGAGGAAAAAGGGGAGATGAAAAAGGACTTGCAAACAGGATTAGGGAGAATTCTAAGATATTTTATAAATACATTAAAGGGAAGAGGCTAACCAGGGAAAGATTAGGGCCCATTAGAGACCAATGGGCAACCTGTGTGAGAAGACGCAGGATATTAGAAGGTTGTTGAATGAATCCTTCTCTTCAGTCTTCACTCTGGAAAAGGAGAATGTGGATATGGAATTCAAGAAAAGAGACTGTGAGGAACTTGCACAGTTTGATGTAGGAAATGGGGAGGTATGGGAGGCTCTGTCCGTCTTCAAAACAGAAATCCCTGCCCCGGATGAAATGCATCCCAGGCTTCTGTGGGAGGTGAGGCAGGAAATTGCAGGGGGTCTAAAACAAACAAATTCTTAATTCCTCTCTGGCCACAGGGGAAGTGCCAGAGGACCAGAGGATGGCTAATGTAGTTCCACTGTTTAAGAAGAGTGGTAGTGATGAGCCAGGAAATTACAGACTGGTGAGTCTCATGTCAGTGGTAGGGAAGCTATTGGAGAAAATGCTGAAGGAGGAGATAAATACCCACTTGGAAAGGCTGGTTTAATTAAGGATAGTTAGCATGCCTTTGTTAGAGAGAGGTCATGCCTAACAAATTTGTTAGAATTTTTTGAGAATGTGATTGTGTATGGATTTGGCAAGTTCAAATTGATGTAGTTTATATGGATTTTAGCAAAGCTTTTGACAAGGTCCCACATCGCAGACTGATTGAGAAAGTTAAAGCACATGGAATTGAGGGAAACTTGGCGAGATGGATCAGAAACTGGCTTAGTAATAGGACACAAGTGTAGTGGTTGGAGGCTGTTCGAGTGACTGGAGGATGGTGTCCAATGGTGAACCTCAGGGATCAGCACTGAAACCCTTATTGTTTGTTATATACATAAATGATATAGATGAAAATGTAGGGAGAACATTAAGCAAATTTGCAAAAGTTATAGACAAGTGCAGGAAATTGGGATTAGTGCACTTTTAGTAGTAATTATGTTAGTGCAGACTTGATGGACTGAAGGGCCTTTTCTGCACTGTATGAATTTATGAATGGGAAGTATATTTGCTTAATAAACCACTCCTGTAGCCTAGAACCATCTACTTCACTATAAACCGTTTATAGTGAAGAAGATGGTTCTAGGCTACAGGAAGATATAGATGGGTTGGTCAGATGGGCAGACCAATGGCAGATGGTATTTGACCTGATAAGTGCGAGCTGATGCACTTTGGAAGAAGAAACAAGATGAGGGAGTATTTAATGAATGGCAGGACACTGGGTAGCCTTGAGGAACAGAGGGATCTTGGGGTGATTATTCACAGATCCCTGAAGTCGACAGCACATGTCAATAGGATAGATAAGTGGGCACGTTGGATACTTGCTTTCATTAGTTATGGCATAAAGTATAAGAGCGAGGAGGTAATGTTGGAGTTGGACAGAGCATTGGTCAGGTCACAACTGGAGTACTGCTTGTAGTTCTGGTCACCTCACTAGAGGAAGGATGTGATGGCACTAGAGGAGGTACAGAGGAAGTTCATTAGGATGTTGCCTGGGATGGAGAAATTGAACTGTAAGAAGAGACTAGATAGGCTTGAATTGTTTTCTTTAGAGCAGAGAAGACGGAAGGGGAACATGATTGAGGGGTATGGACATGCTGAATAGGGGACAGGAGATTAAGAGGGAAGTTGGGGGAAAGAAAACTTTTTCACTCAGCAGGTGGTGGGAATCTGGAATGCACTGCCTGGGAAGGTAGTGGAGGCCAGAAACCTTCCAACCTTTAAAAATATTTGGATGAGCACTTCAAATATAATAACATTCAAAGGTTATGGGACAAGTGCAGGAAATTGGGATTAATGGACTTTTAGTGGTAATTATGTTGGTGCAGACTTGATGGGCCTTTTCTGCACGGTATGAATTTATGAATGGGAAGTACTTTTGTGATTGTTGCGTACAGATAGGAAGAAACTTGGTGATAATTGTTGCACTACTTACCCCCATCTGAATATTGAGTTTTTCATTATATAGCTTGCATATCAAGGCACATATCTCAACTTAATATACCTTCTCAAACCTTGTAAAAGAACCTATCTATCAGTAAAGTGAATACATGTACATCTGTACAGGTCATTTTCTGATCTGTTCAAGTCCAATCTTGAAGTTCTTTAAGTATAGCTTGAATTGCTTGGTCAGTGACTGTTCATTGCACACGGCATTAAGACTGTACAAGAAGAAGAATACGAACCCAGGACCCTCAGATTAAAAGTTGGATAGTCTCCTGAGTGAGCTATCCGAGCTCAAGTCCAAAATTGAATAATTTTCTGTAGTGATTGCTGTGTAAATACCCAAGCAAACGACTTCAGGTTCAGCCTGCTTCCCTCATCAGGTACATCTCAGGCGGTAGCAAGGAGCTGATCCGTTGGGTCTAGATTAATCCAATGTACAATGAATGTGATTGATTTCTTGACCTCTCCCTTGACTCTGCCATCCTTCCAAATAGGCATTCAATGCCTGGGCTACACAGCCTTCCAAAACTAGGGTAGAGAGTGAGGAAAGAAAATTAACCAGCATAGCCAGACCTGAAAAATATTCTGTGAACGCATCAGGTGAGGGTATAGGTGAGATGCACACTGGAAGATGGATTGAAGGGCACCAGAACCAGTGGGAACCGCGACAAGCCATATTCTTAATGAGCACTAAATTAAACCAAATTCTTCCTTTTCTCAGGTTAACGATCTTCGAAAAGAATTGGAAAGTAGGAATCAAAGCTCGAAGGGGTTGAAATCCCAGTTGATAGCCCGGCTAACAAAACAATTAAAAACGGAGGCAGAGAAAGAAGAGCAGAAGGAATCTGAGAAATCTGAAAGAGAAGATGACGACGAGGACGATAAAAGATCTGAAGATGACAAAGAGGTACCATATGCAATTTTTCCATACTTGTTCTTAAAGGTATTTGTGTCCAAAGAGACATGGGCACATGGCAAGCTGGGGGCAGGGTTACACCAGTTTACTGTGGCTGCTGTGTGAGGGGGCATACTAGCAGACCTGTGTGTGGAGCACCACCTTTGGAACTGTGTGCAGGAGCTAGCGGCAGAAAGGTCTGAAACATTGCAGGTGCAGTGTATGGGTTTGAACTGGCATACTGCATGTTGAAGACTTATTTTCTACTGGGTCTTCTCCTTCTACCCAATCGGCTGATAACTGTGGGAATGTATCATCAAACCCATTTCCAGGAATTTGAGAGAATTATGGGCCTCTGGGTTTGAATGAGGTTTTGAAAAGTTGTATTCAAAAAGTGCTGAAGAAACTCAGCAGGTCTGGCAGCATCTGTGGAGAGAAAAGGAATTGACTTTTCGCATCTGATACGACTTTTCTTCACAATACATTTGTACAGATGCTACCAGACCTGCTGAGTTTCTCAAGCACAGCTGGTCAGACAGCATGCAAGGAGCAGGAAAGTCAACATTTCGTCCTGATGAAGGGTTTTGGCCTGAAACATTGACTTCCCTGCACCTCCGATGCTGTCTGACCAGCTGTGTTTTTCCACCTCCACACTTATTGACTCTAGCTTCCAGCATGTCCAGTCTTTGCTGTCTCTGAGTTTCTGAGGCACTTCGTTTTAATTTTGGATTTACAGCTCCAGCAGTGTTTTACTTTTTGTTGAGGACTGTTCTATTCTTCTAATCTTAACTTTCTCCCGTCCTTTAGGAGGAGGAGAGGAAACGCCAGGAAGAAGTGGAACGTCAGCGACGTGAAAGACGCTACATCCTACCTGACGAACCTTCTATCATCGTTCATCCTAACTGGACTGCCAAAGGGGGCAAGTTTGACTGTAGTGTCATGTCTCTGAGTGTGCTCCTAGATTATCGATTGGAAGATAATAAAGAGCATTCTTTTGAAGTAAGTGCCTATGTATCATGGTTACTCGCTCAGATATACTGGGGACTGTTAGTAATCGGGAGAAAGAAATCGGACAAACAGGAGGCTGGAAGAACTCAGCAGGCCAGGCAGTATCTGGGGGAAAGGAGCAGTTAACATTTTGGGTATTAGTCCTGAAGAAGGGTAATGCCTGAAATGTTGACTGCTCCTTTTGTCCCAGATGTTTACCTTGGATTCCAGCATCTGCAGTGTTTTTTTTGTCTCCAAAAAAGAAATCGGACTTTGGTTTAATTTATGCACAGGTGTGTGTTTTGCTGGCTAGGCCAGCATTTATTATGCACACTTAATTTCCCTGGAGAAGATGGTCCTGACATGCTGCCTTAATCCTATGCGGTCCTTGTGTTGTAATAACACCCGTTAGGGTGGGAGTTCCAAGATTTAGCCCCAGCAAAGTTGAAGGAAGAACAATATTCAAGTCAGGTCAATATGTGATTTGTAGATGGTGATATTCCTATGCATCTGGTGCCCTTGTCCTTCTAAATGGTAGAATTCTCAGATTTGGACGTTGCTGTTGAAGGAGCCTGGGTGAGTTGTTGCAGTGCATCTTGTGGTTGATGTCTACTTCTGCCCTATGCGCAATGGTAGAGTGAATGGTGAAGTTGGTGGATGAGCTGCTTTGTCCTGGATGGTGTCAAGCTTCTTGAAAGTTGCCAGACCAGCACTCATCCAGGCAAGTGGAGAGTATTCCATCACACTTCTGATTGTGCCTTGTGGATAATGGACACGCTTAGGGAGTCAGGTGGTGAGTTACTCACTACAGGATTTCTAGCCTCTGACCTATTCTTGTAGTCACATGTATTTACCTGGCTCAGCCAGTTCAGTTTCTGGTCACTCAGTGAGGAATTATTGGTATAAGGATGCTCCGTTGGGAATCTCTGAATAATAATCAGTTGTATGTACTCTGGCTCATGCGACTGTAATGCATTGGCACCATTTTACTTTGCAGGTCTCCTTGTTTGCTGAACTCTTCAATGAAATGTTACAGAGAGACTTTGGTTATCGAATATATAAAGCATTGGTCACTGTCCCCGAAAAAGATGATAAAAAAGAAAAAGACAAGAAAGATCGCAAAGAGGAGAAAAAAGAGAGTGAGAAAAGGGAAAAGAAAGAAGAAAAAGATGAAGAAAGTATTGAACCAAAGACAAAAAGGAGGAAATCAGGAGATGAGAAAGATAAAAAAGAAGAGAGGGATGGACGGAAGGTACTTGGTAACAAGGGACTATATATAACGAACATATGATACAAATTAGGAACAGAACAAGGCCATTCAGCTTTGTAGCTGTGCCATTCACTAAGATCATAGTTGATGTGAATGTAGACTCAACTCCACGTTCCTGCCTCTTCTCTCTTCGCACCCCCACGCCCAAACGTACAATAACATCAAATTCTTGACTAAGAAGGGAGTCAGTCCAGTCTGCCTCTATCTTAAAAATATTCAATGACTCTAACTCTTACTCACCCCATGGGAAGAGTACTCAATCCTCAGAAAAAATGTCCTCCTACTCTGTCTTAAATGGAAGACATCTTGTTTTTAAACCATGTCCTCTAGTCCCTTCCAAAAGGGGAAAAGTCCCTTGTGTGCCCACCCTATTAAGTCCTTTCAAGATATTTCAATATATTCACTTATAGGATGTAGGTGTCTGTCTGGGGCAGCATTTACTGCCAATCCCTAATTACCAAGAGGACAGTTAAGAGTCAGCCACAATGCTGTGGATCTGGAGTCACGTGCAGGCCAGACCAGTTAAGGTTGGCACTTCACTTCCCTAAAGGACATTAGTGAACTAGATGGGTTTTTCCGACAATCAACAACGGTTTCATGGTCATCATTAGACTCTTAATTCCAGATTTTTATTGAATTCAAATTCCGTCATCTGACACGGCAAGATCGAACCCAGGTCCCCAGAAAATTAGCTGAGTTTCTGGATTAATCATCTAGTGATAATACCACTAGGCCATTGCCTCCCTAGGACCGCACCACATTCTTCTAAACTCCATTGGATATAGATCAGGCTATTCAAAATTTCTACAGAACCTCCCTGTGCCAGATATCATTTGGACCATCTCTGAACCACTTGTGATTTATTTACATTATTCCTTAAATAAGGAGTCCAAAACTGCACAATTCTCCGGTTGGCCTTCATGAACATACTATATAACTATAGCAAACTATCTGTTTTCATAAAAACAATGTACAGCGGAAGCTAGTGATCTGAAATAAAATTAGGAAATGCTGGAGAAAACTGGGCTCTAAAGAAGAGTTATTGAATTTGAAACGTTAAGTCTTTTTCCACAAATGCTTAGACCAGCTGAGTTTCTGCAGCACTTTATGTCTTTTATCCCTACTTGTATATTCCACTTGCATTCCACATTGCATTTACTTTCCCCATCACCTGCATGTTAACTTTGTGATTTATGTATCAGGTTACCCAGATTCCTCTATATATACCAGTGTTCTTTCAGTCTTTCCCCATTTCAATGTGCTTTTTTTTTCCCTGTAAAAGTAGTCAAGTTCATGTATTTTCATATTTTCCCACATTAGTTCCATCTGTTAAATTTTCACCCACTCACTTAACCTGTTTCATTGCAGCCTCCTTTGTCCTCTTCACAGCTTAATTTCCTGCCCATCTTTGAACCATCTGAAAATTTAGCAGCCGTGCATTCAGTCCCTTCCTCTAAGTCATAAATTGTAAATAATTAATATTTCAATACTAATTTCTGTGACACACCACCAGTCGCAACCTGTTCAACAGCATATTTATGCCCACCTCTGCTTTCTATCAGTAAAGAAATCCTGTATTTGTGCTAATATGCTACTCCCAATGCCATAAGCTATTATTTTGCACATTACTATTTGATATTGCACCTTGTCAAATACCTTCCACAAATATAAGGATAGCACAACCATCAGTTCCCTTTCAGTTATGTTGTTTGTTCCTTCTTTAAAGAACTCCAGTAAATTAGTCAAGCATGTTTTCCTTTTTCACAAAACCATGTTGACTGCCTGATTTCATGAAGAGCTCCTAAAAGCCCTGTTTTGTTAATAGCAGCCATCAATTTCCTGACATTCATGTTTTCTGTCTCTGACCTTTCCTGATTAGAGGGTCACATTTGCTGCTTTCCAATTCCAAAATGTAGGAATTTTGGAAAATTAAAATCAGCAGCCACTTTTGAGACTCTAGGATGAAATTCATCATGTTTATAGTTCATGAAAAATAGATTGAAGATTGGATCAGGCTTGGATGTGGTCAGAAAGCCTCCTCAATATTTGGTATCTATCTTCATATTAAGACCAATGTGTCTGAGAAACACTCAGACACTGAAAACAGACTTTGCCCATAATCTTGTTGGCCAAATAATGCCTGTGACAGGTTAGGGGGCTTTTCCAAACTAATCCCAGCCATCTATATTCTCTTTCTGTCAGGAATTGTCCAGCTGCTGCCTGACTAGTGTAATTGATCAACAGGGCATCCCACAATCTAATAACTCGGTGTGTGAAAATGTTTCTTTCGTCTGCCCGTTTGCATGTTGATGTTTTTACTGTCTTCTTCGTTCATTCTCCATGTTCCCACCAATGAATTTGTTTTGTATTTACCTGTCTGTTGCTTTTGTCATCAAGTGGGTGCTATTTATTTGACAACTGCAACACAGAGATCATAAATCTACACAGGGAATGTCTAAACAAGGTATTTTAATGAATCTTTGCAGAAAGATGATAAAGACAAAGATGACAAAAACTTAAGAAAAAGGGACGACTTTAAAGAAGATGAGGAAATGGAAGATGGCACAAACCCGGATGATTATGATCCTCTGGATGCAGAAGATGCTGAGGATGAAGATGATGAAGGTGAAAGTTGTAGGAATGCTGTTAGATCTTGAGGGTATGACCTGTGGCCTCAGCAGCTGTAGGATCAGAAAAGGGGGAGAATTGGACAGCTGTCCTCCTGATGACGACACTGTCATCACTGCTGGAAAGTAAAGGGTTGGGCGCAAGAATAAATCTCCGGGTTCTAAGATGAGCAGCAGGTGTTTGGCTGAGGTACATAGTGACTACTGTAAAACAGTAAAAATCCAACCCTTCACATTTGGACAGCTTAGCAACCACAGGATGCAAGACATTTAAATAGTGAATGTCCCTGTCAGAAAATATTAAATTGTGAAAAATAGATTTATTTTTCGGAAGATTGATGAAAAAGCATATCTCAAAGCTTGTGAAAAAACAAAAGTCAGGAACTGTGCTAGCCGCCTTCCTAAAGTAACAAATGATGTCTGGCAGGGAGTGAGATAACAACAGAATCATAAGACCATAAGGTACAGGAGCAGAATTAGGCCACACCCATCAAGCCTGCTCTGCCATTTGATCATGACTGACATGTTTCTCAACCTGTTCTCCTACCTCCTTCCTGTAACCCTTGATCCCCTTACAAATCAACAACCTATCTATCTTTGTTTTAAATAGACTCAATGACTTGGCCTCCATAACCTTCTGAGGCAATGAGTTCAATAGATTAACCACCTCTGGCTGAAGAAATTCCTCCTCATCTCAGTTCTAAAAGGTTGTCCTTTGAGGATGTGCCGTTGGGTCCTAATCTCTCCTACTAATGGAAATCTTTTCTCCACATCCACGCTGTCCAGGCCCCTCCATATTCTGTAAGTTTTAATCAGATCATCCCTCATTCTTCTAAATTCCAGCGGGTACAGACCCAGAGTCCTCCATCACTCTTTATATGACAAGCCCTTGTTAACCTCTTCTGGACCTCTTCCAATGCCAGCACGTCTTTCCTTTGATACGGGGCCCAAAACTGCTCACAATACTCCAAATACGGTCTGGTCAGAGCCTTACGCAGCCTCAGCAGTACATAGAGTCTGCAGGTAGCAAGTATAGAAATAGGAAAATAGGACAGACGAATGCATGGCTAAGGAGCTGGTGCAGGGGTCCGGGTTTTAGGTTCTTGGATCTTTGGGACCTCTTCTGGAGCAGGGATGACCTGTATAGTAGGGACGGGTTGCATTTAAACTGGCGGGGTACCAGTATCCTCGCAGGGAGGTTCGCTTTGCTACTCAGGGTTTAAACTAGGGTGGCAGGGAGCTGGGAACCAGCGCAAGCAGTACAGCTAGTGGAGGGATTGAGGAGATGTTATGACTAGTAAGTTTGAAAGGAACGACCGGTAGGGACAGGTTAATGAACAAGATGGGGCTCGTGAGCTGAAGTGTGTTTCTTTCAATGCAAGGAGTATTGTGGTAAGGCAGGTGAGCTTAGAGCTTGGATCAGAACATGGGACTATGATGTTGTAGCCATTACAGAGACTTGGTTGAGAGAAGGACAGAACTAGCTGCTCAATGTTTCAGGGTTTTAATGTTTTAGATGAGATAGAGAGGGAGGTAAAAGAAGTGGAGAAATTACATTACTAATCGGGGGGAACGTCACAGCTGCAGTCAGAGAGAACATATTGGAGGGATCATCCACTGAAGCAATATGGGTACAGCTCAAAAATAAGGGTGCAGTCACTCTGATGGGATTATGCTATAGGCCGCCCAACAGACACTGAGTTATTGAGGAACAAATATGAGGGCAAATTATGGAAAGATGCAAAAACAATAGGGTAGTCATAGTGGGTGACATTAACTTCCCCCATATTGACCAGGACTTTATTAGAGCAGGAGGCTTAGATGGGGCAATATTTGTTACGTGCATCAAAGAGGGTTTCTTAGAACAGTGATAATAGGTACTTGCAGATGCTGGAGAATCCGAGATAACAAGGTGTGGAGCTGGATGAACACAGCAGGCCAAGCAGCATCATAGGAGCAGGAAAGCTTGACGTTTCGGGCCTAGACCCTTCATCAGAGACCCTTCTTAGAACAGTATATTGATAGTCCAACTAGAGGAGAAGCCATACTGGATCTTGTATTGGCAAATGAGCCTAGCCAAGTGACTGACCTTACAGTGGGACAACATTTTGGATACAGTGATCACAACTCCTTAAATTTTAAGATAGCTATGAATAAGGATAAGTCAGGGCCTTGCTGGAAGGTACTAAATTGGGGAGGGCAAATTATGTCAGTATTAGGCAGGAGCTAGGGAGTGTTAATTGGAAGGAGCTGTTATCAGGCAAGTCCACGTTTGATGTGTGGGAGCAGTTTAGAGACCTACTGATCAGAGTTCAGGACCAGCACGTTCCAGTAAGGAGGAAGAACAAGGATGGCAAGGTATGGGATCCTTGGATAATGAGGGAGGTTGTGAATTTAGTCAGAAAGGAAAAGGAAGTAAATATAAGGTTTGGAAAGCTAAATCAGACAGGTCTTTGTGAAGAATATAAAGAAAGCAGGAAATTAGGAGGGCAAGGATAGGCCATGAAATATCCTTGGCAATTAGGGTTAAATAAAATCCCAAGGTATTTTATACATACATTTAAAAGCAAGAGGATAACTAGGGAGAGGGTAGGACTACTCGAGGATAAAGGAGGGAAGTTGTACTTGGAGGCAGAGGATACGGGCACAATCCTAAATGAATGTTTTGTATCGCTACTCATCAAGGCGGGGTCATGGAGGATAGTGAGATTAGTGTGGGGCATGCTAATATGCTAGGGCATTTTGAGGTGGAGAACGAAGTGGTGTTGGGTCTCTTGAAGAGCACTAAAGTAGATAAGTCCCCAGTGCCCATTGGGATTTACTCCAGGTTATTGAGAGAGGCAAAAGTGGAGATTGTTGGGACCTTGATCAAGATCATTGTATCCTTCGTAGCTACTGGAGAGGTCCCTGTGGATTGGTGAGTAGCTAACATTGTTCCTCTGTTCAAGAAGGGAAATAGGGATGATCCAAGAAATTACACACCGGTGAGTCTCACATCGATGGTTGAGATGCTATTGAAGAGGATTCTTAGGGGTAGGATGTTCGCATGTTTGGAAAATCATGGCAGAGTTAGGGACAGTTGGCATGGCTTTCTGCAAGACAGGTCATGTCTTACTAACCTGATTTTTGTTTTGAGGAGATGATGTGGGTAGAGCAGTGGGCGGTGTTTACATGGATTTTAGTCAGGGTTTCGACAACGTCCCTCATGGTAGGCTGATCCAGATAATTAAGGTGCATGGGCTCTATGGTGATTTGGCCATTCGGATTCAGAATTGGCTTGCCCATAGAGGACAGTGGTGGAAGGGTATTTTTCTGGCTGAAGATCCATGACTAGTGGTGTTCCACAGAAATCTGTACTGGGGCCTCTGTAGTTTGTGATTTATATAAATGACTTGGATGAAAATGTAGATGGGTGGGTTAGTAAGTTTGCAGACGACAAGGGTCAGGGGAGTTGTGGATAGTGTGAAAGGCTGCTGAGGATACATTGGAATATAGATCAGTTGCATATATGGGCAGAGAAATGACAGATGTCATTAAAATCTGGACAAGTGTCAGGTGTTGCCCTTTGGGAGATCAAATATTTAGGAAAAGTTAATGTTAACTTACAGTTAACTTACAGTTAATGGCAGGACCCTGAACAGCATTGATGCACAAAAGCATCTTGGGGTCCCAGTCCACAGCTCCCTGAATGAAAGTGGCCACACAAATAGATAAGGTAGTAAAGAAGGCATATTGGTATGCTTGCCTTTATTGGTTGGGCATCAAGGACATGAGTCAGGATGTCAAGTAGCAACTTTATAAAACTTTGCTTAGGCTGCACTTAAGAATATTGCGTTCACTTCTGACTACCACATTTCAGGAAGGATGTGGAGGCTTTGGAGAGGGTGCAGAAGAGGTTTACCAGGATGCTACCTGGATTGGAGGGTGTGACCTGTAAGGAGAACCTGGACAAACTGGGGTTGTTTTCTCTGGAGTGGCAGAGGCTGATGGGAGACCTGATCGATGTTTGTAAAATTCTGAGATGCATAGATAGGGTTGACAGTCAGAATCTTCTTTCCAGAATTTTAGACTTCTAATACTAGAGGGCATGCATTTAAGGTAAGAGGGGGCAACTTTTTTTACACAGGGAGTGGTAGGAGTCTTGAATGCACTCCTAAGGGTACAGCTGGAGGCAGATACATTAGAGGCGTTAAGGAGGCATTTCAGTAGGCATATGAATACGCAAGGAATGGAGAGATGTAGACCATGGGCAGGCAGAAAGGATTAGTTTAATTTGGTGTTGTGAAAGCATAACATCATGGGCAAAGGTCCTGTCCCTGTGCGGTACTGTTCTATGTTATGTGTTCTAGTCATAAAGTTGTACAGCATGGAAACAGACGAACTCAATCATGCTGAATACTTATCCTAAACAAATCTAGTCCCATTTGCCAGCATTTGGCCTGTATCCCTCTAAACTTTTCCCATTCATGTACCCATCCAGATGCCTTTTAAATAATGTAATTGTACCAACTTCCTTCACTTCCTCTGGCAGCTCATTCCATAAACGCACCACCCACTCCATGAAAGTGTTTCTCCATTAGGTCCCTTTTAAATCTTACCCCTCTCACCTTAAACCTGTGCCCTGTCGTTTTGGAATCCCCTATCCTGGGAAAAAGACCCTGGAAGTTCACCCTATCCATGCCTTTCATGATTTTATAAACCTCTATAAGGTCACCCCTCAACCTCCAATGCTCCAGGGAAAATAGTCCCAGCCTATTGAGCCACTCCCTACGGCTCAAGCCCTCCAACCTTGGCAACGTCCTTGTGAATCTTTTCTGAACTGTTTCAAGTTTAACAACGTCCTTCCTATGGCAGGGAGACCAGAATTGAATACAATATTCCAAAAACAGCCTAACCGATGTCCTGTACAGCAGTAACATAACATCCCAATTCCTCTGCTCCATGCACTGACCAATAAAGGCAAGCATAGCAAATGCTTTCTTCACTACCTGTGACTCTACTTTCAAGGAGCTATGAACGTGGACCCCAAGGTCTTGCATTCCTCTGCCATTGCGTTCTAGCCTTATTGAAATGAATGCTAATATTGCATTTACCTTCCTCACTGCCAACTGAACCTGCATCCTGACTTTAAGAGATTTTGAACTATGGCTCCAAGTCCCTTTGTATTTCAGATTTCCAAAGCCTTCCCACATTTACAAAATAGTGTACTCTGATATTCTTCCTCCCAAAGTGCAACATCTGCCTCTTAGCCCACTTGCTTAGCATGTTCAAGTGCTTCTGCAGCCACTTTGCTTCCTCAACACAACCTGTCCCTCCACCTATCTTTTATGTCATCTGCAAACTTAACGTTTAAATCATTAATGTGTAATGTCAATCGTTGTGGTCCTAACACTGACCCATGTGGAGCTCTACTAGCTGCCATCTTCAAAAAGACCTCTTTATCCCTACTCTGCCTTCTGCTAGTCAGCTAGATCTCTAACAATGTGGGTACTTTGCTCCTAACACCATGGATTCTTATTTTACCCAGAAGCTTCCTGTGTGGCACCTTGTCAAAGGCCTTTTGGAAATTGAAATAAATCACAGTGCCTCCTCAAATAGTTTTTAATAGATTTGTAAGGCAGGACTTCCCCTTGATGAAGCCACGCTGACACTGCCCTATTTTTACCATGCATTTCCAAGTACTGTGCAATCTCATCCTTAATAATGGACTCTAACATTCTGCCACTGACCGAGGTCAGGCTAACTGGCCTAAAATTTTTTGACCTCTGCCTCCCTAACTACTTAAGCAGGGGTGTTACATTAGCCATTTTTCAGTCCTCCATGACTGTCATTAACTCCAGTGATTCCTGGAAGATCACCACCAATGTCTCTAAAATGTCCTCTGCTACCTCCTTCGACACCCTGCGGTGTAGCGCCTTCAGACCTTTCAGCACCTACTAGGTGACGGCCACTGTGCTCACATCTGCACCCCGATTCTCTTGAATTTCTGATATCTTGCTAGTGTCTTCATCTATGGAAATTGATGCATGGTGCCTATTCAGTTTCTCTGCCATTTCTTCGTTCCCTATTACTACCTCTCCAGCCTCATTTTTCAGCATTCCAGTGTCTACCCTT
The DNA here is from genome assembly GCA_024137785.1 of Ginglymostoma cirratum. Classification (NCBI taxonomy): domain Eukaryota; kingdom Metazoa; phylum Chordata; class Chondrichthyes; order Orectolobiformes; family Ginglymostomatidae; genus Ginglymostoma; species Ginglymostoma cirratum. The sequence goes on along the minus strand of JAHRHZ010000140.1, from coordinate 54,191,853 downwards.
GCTTTTCTGTTACCTTTTAGATATCTGAAAAGACTCTTGTAATCCTCTTTTATATTACTAGCTAGCTTGCACTCATTTTTCATCTTCTCCCCCTTATTGCTTTTTATAGTTACGCTCTGTTGGTTTTTAAAGGCTTCCCAAACTTCTGGCTTCCCTCTAATCCTGACAACATTGTATGGTTTTCCTGTTTCTTTCATGCTGTCCTTTACTTCTCTCGCCAGCTGTTGTTGCCTTGTCCACCCCACAGTACGTTTCTTCTTCCTTGGGATGAATTTCTGCTGTGCCTCACTGACTACCACCAGAAACAACTGTCATTGCTGCTGTACCGTCTTCCCTGCTAGCACCCCTTCCGGTCAACTCTGGCCATCACTTCCCTCATGTCTTTGTAGTTACCATTACTCAATTGTAATACTGTTACATCTGATTCCTGCTTCTCCCTCTCGAACCACAGGGTGAATTCTATATTATAGTCACCCAGGATTCTTTTACCTTAAGCTCCATGATCAAGTCTGCCTTGTTACATGTCACAAAATCAGAATTCCCTGTTCCTTAATGGGCCATACCACAAGTTGCACCAAAAGACCATCTCGTAGACATTGCACAAATTCTTTTCCATGAAATCTGCTACCAACCTGATTTTCCAGTCCAGCTGCATATCGAAGGGCCCCATGATTATTTTAATTGTGTTTTTCGTACATTCCTTTTCTATCTTCGGATTTATCTTCTTCCCCACATTCTGACTATTACTCAGAGGGCTGTAACTCCCATCGGGGTCTTCTTTCCTTTTGCAATTCCTCAACTTTACCTGCACAGATTCTACACCCTCTGACTCTATATCACTTGATATCAATTTCATTTCATTTATTACTAACAAGATGACCCTGTCCCCTCTGTCCATCTCTGTCCTTTCGATGTTACATAATCCTTGGAAGTTTATTCTATATGCACATCTTTGATTGCACATTTCGTTTTTTTATGTGCTGTTCACTTTTGTCAAGCTCCTGATACACCTTCATTGATGCAAAATCTGTAATTATTATCAACTGATGAAAGCAAAGTAAATTTAATCACATTACTTTAACCTTCAAATACATACCTCATTTTTTCTTCAACCTCCAAAATGCACACCCATGTCTCAAAATAGAGGCCTAAAACTTTGTTATATTTTTGGACCTCAACCTGTCTGACCACCCTCTGCATCCGAGCACTGTGCTAAGCCTGGCTAGCAAGGCCCCTTCTTCTTTGCATGCAGCCATTGATCTACACTTCTTCGTCTAGGTCAGTCATTTTATCTTCTGTTTCAAATCTTCTTTCGTGGACGTTTCTCAAATTTTTAATCAGGCTCCCTGACATGCTCTCTTGTGATTATATTTCATCAAGGTGTAGGATAGTAGGCCACAGATGGTCCCAATCTCCTGGGTTTGTGCCCCTGGACCACCCAGATTGATTAGCCAGCTCAATTGACGGACTACTCAGCTGTTTTCCAAATCAACTAGTCTGGCACATAGACCATCTAATTGTCTAATGATTGCTCTTGTTCTGAGCAACAGCAGTCATTGGCCCATTGGGATGCCGCAGACACCGAGCCCTTCGTTCTTTCTCTTGGCTCATCTGCTATCTCATAGTGAATTCCATTGCATGGTCTGTTGTAGGCTGAATTACAAGATCCAATAAACTAAAGCATAGTTGTGCCTGATATCAACTCTTAAATTCTTGTCAACCTCTTCCTTTGATATTGTGTGTAGCCCTGGCTTGGCTTGGCCATTCTGACCTGACTTCCTAACCACTACCCACCACCACTTTTTTTTCTTATCCTGCTCTGTGGTCTCCCATGGTGTCTGAAGTCTGCTTCTCCACCCATTTGGCATTATGACTTTTGTTCCCCCCTCTTAGTGATTTCTCTTGATGGCTTCCTCCTCCCAACCTTCAGGCCCCACTTCCCCCTCAATGAGTTGATGAGAGTAGAACAGGCTTTTAATTTCTTTGTGGGATGTGGATATCACTGGCACGGCTAGCATTTATTTGCACCATTCATAGAGACAAAGTGTATGAAAGCCAGGAAGATTTGCTAAACCCACCAATCATTTCTAATTCTGTGCGCCTAAATGATGTGAGGGGTCGAAGCTGAATGTTGTGGGTGGGGGTGTTATAAGGTATCTGGAAGGAATAGAACCTCCAGGGCCTATGATTTTTTTTCTCTGGGTCACTAGTCTGGAATATCACAAACTTAACAAAATTACCACCACATCCATCAAAGGATCTGTTGCCTCTGACTGATTCCATTGCACCCTGGTCACAGCTTTGACTTGATTCCAGTCAAACAGTTTTTTAATGCTGTTACAGGGTGTCAGCATCACTGTCGTTTGTTATCCATCTCCTGTAACATGGTGATGAGCTACATTCTTAAACCTCCGCAGCCTGTGCGGTCTCTGTTACTGCTGCTCGGAGGAGAGTTCCAGGATCCTGACCCAACAACATTTAACCCAGCCATGCAATTCCATATCAGGATTCTGTAAGATTTGCAGATAATATTCCCACATGAATGCTATCCTTGTTCACCTAAGTGGTAAAACAAAAAAAATTAAGTACTGGAGAAACTCAGCTGGTCTGGCAGCATCTTTGCAGAGAGAAACAGAGTTAGTGTTTTGAGTCTAGTGATTGTCAGTAAGGATCTTCATTGTAGAAATCTTGAGTTTGGAAGGTGCTGCAGTACAGGGAGGGATTGAATTTAATGGTACTTGGGGTGCCAATCAAGTTGGCTACTTTGTCCTTGGCTCTTTTCAGTTTTGTTCACTCTGTGATGCCCCTGGGGATATTTCAGCATGTGTGTGGCTTCTTCTGAGATGAAACTAAAAACTTAGAAGTAATCTGTCTGGCTTTAGGAACAGCTGACCTTAACCACAGCTCCATCATGCAGCTCAGTAATGGATTGTACATTTAGTGGTTTTGTCACTACAATTCACTTTACTATGAGTGACTTCTCTTGATGTTTTGTTAAACCTTGTTCTCAACAGACAGAGATGAGGAAGAGAGCGACCGAGATCGGAAGGATGACAGAGTGGAAGGAACGAGGAGGTCCAGAGAAAATGTTTCTAAAGAGAAGGTGCAGGCTCAGTTGTGATTGGTCCAGTCAGTAGCAGTTTGGTGAAATGGAATGTCGCATATATTCATTTTTCTGCACTTGAACTGTGAGAAACATCAACTAGAACTATCATTATGATCTTGTAATTACTTTCAGTATTACAGGGAGTTCTGCTATAACACGATATTTGCGTTCCAGTGCAAAATTGCATTATGGAAGTAACGGGGCCTGTGGGAAAAGCCGTGTTAGAGGCAGATGACCAAAAAAATCACTCAGAACCACTCAAAATTTTTCTTCACCACTCTCCAATAAGTATTAGTGCCCTGCCTGTCACTTGTCTAAGCCTTGACACTTACAATCAAATAAAATCTATTCATTTAACATAGCCTGCACTAACAATCTAACCCATTGCTGATCTGACCTGACATTCCATCGGCACAGACATATGCATAGATTTGCAGATAAGTGAAGCAGAGGAATCTGACCTTTTCATTCCTATGTAGCCCATTGACAATGAAGTTAATTGTAGGATTAAAATGCACAATAAACCTGAGTAGCATTGTATTCAAAATAGTGCTGGAAAAGAGCAGACATCTTTTTTAAGCAAACACCTAAATAATTTACATGAGCAAGTTCAAAAGTTCTTACATGTTAAATATGTCACAAAATCTAGGCAAAAATACTACACATAAAGGTGCATGTTTTAATAGCACTCATATTATTTTAAACTAATCTTCATTTTCTTGTATTTACCGTATTTAGCATAAACTTTTTAAACTGCACATTTTCCTAATAAGACAGTTCTCTGTGTGATATTATATTTGAGGTTTACGACATACAGTCCAATTACCTTTCTGAAACGAGCTCATTATGACATACTCTGAACATTTCCACCATCTGCAAGGATCAAAAAAAAATTTTCTTTTGACAAAGTCCGCATTGTCGACACGTACTTGATAGAATCGCGTAATAGCCAGCACAAGTTGACGTTTTAAAAACCGTGTTCCCCTGTTCTTCAATCGTGTTATAGCCAATTCACATTGCCGGAACATGCATTACAGCAGAACTCGCAGTACAATCAAAGTTGTATTGTGTGTGGAGAATTTATTTTAAAAGCAAACTGAAGTTTTGGTGGGTACATTTGTGTTAGAGGTAGTGGTGGTTGGGCAAGTACTGGTGAATTGGCAACTTTGCAGATGAATTGACAGTATTACACAAGACTTTTACCAGTTCAAGTGTGATTGTCCCAATGTGCCAATACCGATGCACAAATTAAATCAGTAACAGTATAGACTAGGGGTTCAGTGCAGGTAAAGAGGATTGTCAGAGGATACAGCAGGATATATAGATCAGCTGGGGGCATGGGCAGAGAAATGGCAGATGGAGTTTAATCCGGACAAATGTGAAGTGATGCATTTTGGAAGGTCAAGCACGGGTGGAAATTATACAGTGACTGCAGAGCCCCTAGGAGTGTTGATTTGAAGAGAGATCTAGGCGTGCAGGTCTACAGATCACTGAAGGTGGCATCACAGGTAGATAAGATTGTGAAAAAAGGTCGATGGCATGCTTGCCTTCATTGGAAGGGACATTGAATATAAGGATAGACAAGTTATGCTGCAGCTTTATAGAACTTTCATTAGGCAGCACTTGGAATATTGCGTACTGTTCTGGTCACCACACTATCAGAAGGATGTGGATGCTTTGGAGAGGATACAGAAAATGTTCACCAGGATGTTGCCTGCTATGGGGGATTTTAGCTATGAAGATAGGTTGGATAGACTGGGTTTGTTTTCACTGGAACGCAGGAGGTTGAGTTAAACTGATAGAAGTTTATAAGATTGAATGGCATGGAGAAAGTGGAAAGTGTGAGGCTTTTTCCCAGGTTGTAGGGGGCAATTACTCGGGGACACACCTTCAAAGTGCGAGGGGAAAAGTTTAAAAGAGATGTGCGAGGCACCTTTTTCACACATAGGGTGGTGAGTGCCCGGACACGCTGCCAGGAGAGGTAGTGGAAGCAGACACAATTGCAGCAGTCAAGAAGCACCTGGACAAATACATGAATACGAAGGGAATAGAGGGGTACAGGTCCTAAAAGTGAAGACAGTTTTAATATGGAAGGGCAAAATGTGTCGATGTAGGCTTGGAAGGCCAAAGGGCCTGTTCCTATGCTGTGTTGTTATTTGTTCTTTTGTTTGTTCGAAGGTGGAAAAATGTACATTTTTTAGCCTAAAAAAACTAATCAGTTTTGAAGTCTGACTATACTTGTCTTGATTCTTTAAGGAAAAGAAACAGCTGTTCACACACAACAAGGATCTTCTTCTTGCTTTTGTATATTTTGATCAAAGTTACTGTGGTTTTCTGCTTGAGAAAGATCTTGAAGAAATCATCTACACTCTTGGACTCCATCTTTCACGTGCGCAGGTACAATTTGTTCATTTATTCTAGAGGTATTTCTCCTTTAACACGATAGTTGCATTCTTGTGTGGCCTCGCACTATAGAAAATTGCTGTAGAAAATCACTATCGAAAATTGCTATACCTGTACAGTAGAAAGTTTGCATTATCCAAACAGCGTCCACTATTTATCAATCGCGTTACAGCCAATTTGCGTTAAGGCTGAAATACCTGTATGCTGTTGGGTGTAGGGTGTCACAGTCAGGAAACACATCAACGGCAAAGCACATGATGAGGCACTTATTAGCCACTAACAAAGTCTACAGTGAAATAATTGAATCTTAGCCAGTAAGCAAAAGTACAAATAAACAATATATAAATTCAGAGATTTCGGCAGACTAGGAAGAAGTTGTACTATAATCCCTCTGTGGTAGAAATCTTGACAGACAAACTATCTAAGTGTCAATGGACTGGGGAAAAATTTATTCCTGTTTGTGGTGTTATTCAGTCACTGTGGCTCCGATTAATAAACAAACACCACCTCGGTGAAGTCGATATCTGGCTGTCTCAAAAATTGAGAGATACCAGTCTTCTATTCCAAGACTTACCTGTGCTAGCTGATCACAACTGGCATAATGTTTGACTTCTGCCCTTGAGCTGGAGAGGGCAAATTCAACCAGTCCTAATTGCTGCATTGGTTCATGCTGTGTTACTCTAGGATGAGAAACAGTTACAGTTCCTCCTGTGAATAAAATGTCTGTGGACATTCCCTATCTATGTTCAGAAATGAAGTAGGAAAGAACGAGAAGTCAACAAGAATTAAGACTTCCAGAAGTTCAAAGGAGAAAACTGATCAGTTTCCCTTTAGCAATGGTCAATTTTTTTTTTATTTCCAGGTGAAGAAGTTAATCAGCAAAGTTGTGCTGCGAGACTCTTGCCTGTACAGGAAACTAACTGATGGCTCAAAAGATGAAGTAAAAGTGACAGAGAGCGAAGTGGAATCTGATCATTTGTTAGGTATTGCACCTCCTCTAATTCGTCCTGTCCCAGGCTGTAACATTTGTGGAACTGCTAAAGAATCAGCTTTCTCAAGATACTTTTCTTTATATCTGACATAAACAGCCAGCTCCGATAGTCAATCTATAAATTGAACCTTGATCTTTTGCTTATGGTATTGTAGAAAAATGCTCTCTGGCTGAACAGTACACCATTTATTGTCTCTTGAGTTTGTAGACAGTATTTCCAGTGCATGCCCACACCACGTCAGTAGATACTAATAACAAACATACCAGATGCTTTCATAGCTGGTGGGATTTGAATTTGTTTGACAAATCTGGAATTGAAGCTGGTCTTAATAATAGCAAACATGAAACTATTGTCAATTGTTGTGAAACCCCATTCTCTAATGTCTTTTAGGAAAGGATATTTGCCTTTCTTACCTAATCAATCCTATCCAGACCCAGATTAATGTGGCTAACTCTTAATGGCCTTCTGAAATAGCCTATCAAGTCACTCAGTTGATTTGGGGTAGACAGTGAATGCTGGACTGGCCAGCAACGCCCAAAATCCACGAAAGAATCATTTTTTAAAAAATCCAAGTCATTTATTTGCAGAAACCTCTCAAGGTTTGGTCTCTTTATTTTTCCATAGGTTGTCTCATTAAATCCAGAGGTGTGAGACAAAAACAGCCTATGAGCTGTATACAAGTTGACTCAATTTTTATCACAATTTTATCACATGCATTCTTTCTTTCATACAATCTACAGGCTTTTAAAAGAAACAGTTAACTCTTTCATTTTCCGTCTCTCTCCTTGATGTCCTGCACTGTGGGTTTTTGCCTTTGCCCTTACTTTCTACAACTATATCATAGAATCATCGTAGAATCATAGAATCCCTAAAGTGTGGAAACAGGCCCACACTGACCCTCAAAGCATTCCACCCAGAACCATTCCCTTGTAACCCACCTAATCCTCACATCCCTGAACACTACGGGCAATGTAGCATGGCCAATCCACATAGTGTGCACATCTTCAGACTGTGGGAGGAAACCCACACAGGCACTGGGAGAATGTGTAAAGTCCACACAGCACAGTTGTTCGAGGGTGGATTTTAACCCGGGTCCCTTGTGCTGTGAGACAGCAGTGTTAACCACTGAGCCACCGTGCCACCCTAAAATATCAAACTAGGATTTCAATTGTTTGTTTAATCAATTTTTAAAACTTAAAATCATTTGGAGTAAATTTTAAAATTTGCTGCTGTAAAGTTCTGCGAGCAACTGAGCTCAAAACTTCCATGTGACTGTTAGTGGGATTATAGAGTAACAGTATGTATCGCAGTCTTATTAGCTATACAGTCCGTAACAGGATGAAATAGGAGGACGTTTAAATAATGGAAGATTCGGGTAGAGTCAACATGAATTAATGAAGTGGAAACCATGCTTAACAACTTGTTGGGAGTTTTCTTTTGAGGCTATAACTAGCAGAAAAGATAAGAGACAACTGGTGGATAAGGTGTATTTGAATTTTTTGGAAGGCTTTCAATAAGGTCCCACACAGGAGTTTAATAAATAAAATTCAAGCGAGTCTGGTTGGAGGGAATAAACTGGCATGGATTGAGAACTGGTTAATAGATAGAAAACAAAGAAGAAATGAATGGGTCACTTCTCGATGGCAGACTGAGTGATGTGGTACTGCAAGCGTTTGTGCTTGGGCTCCAGCTATTCTATATTAATGATTTGGATTTTGGGGTTAAAAGTAATATTTACTAAATTAATAAAACAAAACTTGGTGGCAGTAAGGGTTGAGGAGGGTGCAAAGATACTTCGGGATTTGGAGAAGTTAAGTAAGTGAGTAAAAAAAAATTAGAAGATGGCATATGATGTGGAGAACTGAGAGGTTATCCACCTTAGTGGGAAAAACAAAAATACAGAATACTTAAATAGTGAGACTGAAAAGTATTGAATCTCAAAGGAACTTAGGGACCTTGTTCATGAGTCACTCTTAAATTAGCAGGCAAGTACAGTAAGCAGTTAAGGTAAATGATATATTTACTTTTATCATAAATGGATTTGAACATAGGAGTAAAGATGTAATTATACAGAACTTCTGTGAGACCACACATAAAAGTATTGTGCACGGTTTAGAAAGTTGAGGTCAAAGGCAGGAATATGGAGTTAGACCACAGAATGGCCATGATTTCACTGAATGGCAGAAAAGGTTCAAGGGTTGAGAGATAATAGGAACTGCAGATGATGGAGAATCCGAGATAACAAGGTGTGGAGCTGGATGAACACTGCAGGCCAAGCAGCATCATAGGAGCAGGAAC
>JAHRHZ010000140.1:54154679-54178054 GCA_024137785.1 Ginglymostoma cirratum | reverse complement strand
GGGTTTAGGCCCGAAACGTCAAGTTTTCCTGCTCCTATGATGCTGCTCTACGTGCACCTTATGTTTCTTTCCAGTACTTTTTCCAATGCCTTGCAACTTTATATTCCATATCTGGTTACTGTTTATGAAATGTGACGTCTCTGACTGTAATGCAACCAGCGCCTTGTCCCTTGGATAATCGCGTGTCTTGCAGGTGCTGATGCTGGCTGAAGTACTGAGAGTTCTGGCAGTGTCTAGCCCAGAGGCCTATATCGCAGCCTTCACATTAGGAACTATCAGGCAGTTCTGTGTAGATTATTGGAAGCCAGCAGCATTCTGTCTTCTCTCCGCATTCGCACAGAGATACACATTAACTTGCACACATGAACATGAACATGGATACATGCGCAGTAGTATCTGAGTACAGGTGTATACATGCAAACAGGTGTCTACTGATGCACAGACAAGACCACACAAAGTTCCAGCATGTAGGAACTGTGGCTAATTTTTGGCCTGTTTTTCAATTCTTGAGTTGGGTGTGCAGAGTTGGGAGAAATTACAGGTCTGCAAGTCCAACCTTTGAAAATAACCCCCTTGCACTTCACGTTTTCAAGGTGGGATGGTTTGGCTGAGCTTTAATGGGAATAGGAATAACACACCCAGAAACAGCCTAAGCTAAGTGAGCTGGGCGGAGAGCCTGCCTCTCAGCTGCAACACATTGTTCACCATTGAAAAATAAATATTGAAACAGAAAATATTCCTCCTGCACTCACTCCCTGTGTCCAATCCATGCTAGCTTAGACCATCACCCCGTTCCTCTTCATATTTCCTAAGCCAGACTTATGCCTGTCATCCTCTGCCCCATGGACCCTCATTTACAAACCTCATACCACGCTCATATCCCCATCAAACCACCCTTGCCGTTCCTCCTCTGTACCAATTCATCTATCATCCAGTATCGGCATGAGGCATCTTTACTGGAATTAAACTTACCAGTCTATTACATGTTACTATTGAATAAAGTACACTTTCATTGATACAAGTAAACCCAATACAGTGAAATTCATAGAATTCCATAGAATCCCTACAGTGTGGAAACAAGCTATTTGGCCCAACAAGCGCACACTGAACCTCCAAACAGCATCCCACCCAGACTCATCCACCTACCCTTTCTCTGTAACCCTACATATCCCATGGCTAACACCCCTAACCTGCACATCCCTGGGCACAATGGGACAATTTTGCATGGCCAATCCACCTAACTTGCACATCTTTGGACTGTGGGAGGAAACGCACGTGGACACGGAAAATGTGCAAATTCCACACACAGTCGCCCGAGAGTGGAATCGAACCCGGGTCCCTGGTGCTGTGAGGCAGCAATGCTTACCACTGAGCCACCATGCCATCCTTCAGCTTCAGCTAATTCTTTATGAAAAGAAACATTTCACTTAAGTGTTCAGCATTTCACCTCAATATCTAACTTAAGTGCTTTAAGTTTCTTAGGTTAAGAAACATTCAATAAGCAGTTGGAGCTATCCAACAACAGGCATCCCGTTGATGACATGATAATTTGGGAATTCAGTCATGCAGCACAAGTCTGTTATTGTTTTATGAACAGGCAAGCAGAAATACTTGGCTTTTCTAACTTCACATTCTTATCGAGAGATTTTTTTTTGACAGCTTTGCTCGCCCTGATGAATTTATATACTTGCCTGCCTTTTCAAAGGATGCCTTGTCTAAATGTGTCTTGGTACTAGATCCAAAGGGGTACTTAGAAGGGAAGAAACAGAAAACATTATTCCAACCTTCACTGCTGGTCATGCATCCCTAATGCTCTTTGCCTATCTCCATGGTCTCTCATACCCCATGCTAACTTAGTGTATACTTCCACCTGCTATTCTTTCATCACCCCTCTTCATCTACCCTGCCAACTAATTGAGTACCTACAAGTACCCATGCACATTGGAAAGGAAGCTGCAACTTAATTACTAAAGTTCAAGGTTGCAGACAACACTCTTATTGAGAAAAGCACTGCCGTTTGTGAACATACTTTTAACATGTTGCACAGCTCCAAGGGGTTGCTGCACCTTTTTGCCCACTGTCATCTCCTCAGTTTATTTTATTAATGGGATATGGGTACCACTGGCTACCTCAGCATTTGTTGACCATCCCTAATTGTCCAGCTGGCAGCTAAGAATCAACTAAATTGCTGTGGTTCTGAAATCACACGTAGGCCACACTAAATAAGGACAGTACTTTCTTTCCCTAAAGGACATTAGTGAACCAGATGGATTTTTCCTGACAGTCGCCAATGGTTTCGTGGTCATCATCAGTCTCTTAATTCCAGGCTTTTATTGAATTCAAATTCCACTATCTGCTATGGCAGCATTCAAACCCAGGTCTCCAGAATATTACCTGGATCACTGGATTAGCAGTCCAGTGATAATGCTACTAGGCCATTGCCTCCCACAAAACAGACCCAAAGGGCACTTAATCCCTTTCCATGTAGGATTCTTAACCTCTATCACAGACTATTGGAACCAGGGGTTCCTCGGGTATCTGGAGAGGTACCCTAGCTAAAAGAAATGTACTGAGATCATACCTGCTGTCTCCTGGTATAATCTCTGCTCTGCAGGTTCCGGATACCAGTGCCTCCAAAATCTCATTTCATTGGAGGCAGCTGATCATTTTAATATCTAGCTGTCTCAAAGAGTTGCGCACATGCTATAATGACACCCCGTGTCCAATACTGCAAGGAAATTAAATTACCTGTGGTTCCCACCATCTTCCAGCATTTTTTCTTTTGTCAAATCAGGGCTGAATCTGTTCTGTTCGGGGAATGACCTTGATTTCAGATTCTGCATAGATACCACTGAGCAATTGGCTGTGCACACCTCAGTACGGTGGTAGGAGCTGATCACCCCTGTGCTTTCACAACTAACTTATCTTTCTAATGCTTGACAATTCATATGTTTTAATTTGTCACTAATTTATTATGTTCCTTTGATTGTTTTCAAACAGGGTGAAGTTTCATCTGAAGACCAGGGGAAATCCAGGGAAAATGGAGCACCTGCATGATATGTGGTTTGGGGCTCCTGGTGTAGTCAACGATATTGTTATATAATTATTTTACGGAGTTGCAGCTGACCAAAGCACTGCATGTGTCATGAAATTTTGTAGTTTAAGGAAGTGTTTGTAGAACAAAAGATGTACAAAGTTCTGAATAACCATTAACTGTTTAAACAAAAGAAAAGCAAAAGTGAACTTCCTAACTGCTTCAAAGGTCAGTAGTTATCCAACTAAAGATACTTTTGCATTGCAAAATGTTTTTAGAGAACCATTAACTTTTTATGTTAATAAAGTATAAGAAATCAGACATGCAAGCTCATTGGTCATCTGACTCATTACATTTTCTCTGTTAAATTGACTGGGGCTGACTTTTTTTAGTTCTAAACTCCCCTTTGCAGAGAGCATATAGTATGGGTCCATTATGATAACTATCAAAGAGTGTGTTTGCAGATTATAATGAGATTGTAAAGGAGCAAAGTGTAGTGGAAATGTAACTGGATAAGTAATCCAGAGACTTTCAACTAATGCCCTGTAGTTGGTGGAAATTAAATTCTGGAATTGAACCATGGTCTCAGTGATGGTGACCGTGACACTAACATCAATTGTCGTGAAAATCCATTTCTGTTCATTTTTCATGAGATGTGGGTGCCCATTTATTGCCCATCCCTAGCTTCCCTTGAGAAGGTGATGAACTCTGCCTTTAACCATTTAGTATAGGTAGACCCACAATGCTATTGGAGTTAGAGTTCCAGGATTTTGAGCCAGTGATGTTGAAGGGACAGCAATATATTTCCAAGTCAAGATGGTGAGTGGCTTGGAGGGTTTATTGCAGGTGGCGTTCCCATAGATCTACTGCTCTTTCAGTAATAAATAGAAGTGATAGTGGATTTGGAATGTGCTGTCTAAGGAGCCTTGGTAAAATTCTGCAGTGCATCTTGTAGATGATATACACTGCTACTGAGTATTCGTGGTGCAGGGAGTGAATGTTTGTAGATGCTAGTCCTGGAAGGTGTCAAGCTTCTTCAGTGTTGTTGGTGCTGCACTCATTCAGGCCAAGTGGGGAATATTACATCACTTCTAACTTGTATCTTGTAAATGGTGGACAGATTTTGGGGAGTTAGGAGGCAAGCTAACTTGCTTCAGGATCCCTGGTTTCTGATCTGCTCTGCTCTACTCTTTCATAGCCTGTGTTTATATGACTAATCCTATTCAATTCTGGTAAATGGTAGTTGCCAGGATATTGATAGTGGGGGATTCAACAGTGGTAGTACCATTGAATGTCATGGGGTAATGGTCAGATTTTCGTGTTGAAGATGGTCACTGCCTGGCATTAATATGACATGAATGTGACGAACATCCCCACTTCTGATATTATGATGAGAGATGAAACATCTGAAGGGAAACCTCACATAGGATCAGACGGACCTTGGTCCGTATGTCTACCAGTACCTTAAGTGAGCAGGACAGATGGATAAAGTGGTTAAGAACGTATATGGGATACTAGCCTTTATTAGCCGAGGCACAGAGTTTAGGAGCAGGGAGGTTTTCTGGAACTCTGTAAAATGTTAGTCAGGCCACAGCTAGAATACTGTGTGCGCAGTTCTGGAATAAACATTATAGGAGGCATATGATTGCACTGTAGAGGGTTCAGAGGAGATCGAACAAGATGTTGCCTGAGCTGGAGAGTTTTAGTTATGAAGAGAGATTAAGTAGATTAAGGTTGTTTTTCAAGAAGAGACTGGTGGTGGTATCATGATTAAGATGTACGAACTTATGAGGATATAGATGGGTAGCTAGGAAGGAACTTTGTCCTGTACACTCTCAACATGACAAATCCAACCCAGTCAGTTACAGCTCCATCAGTTCTACTCTCAACTCAATAACCAGCAAAACGATGGTGGGATCATCAAGAGTACAATCAAGCAACATTTGCTAAGCAATAACCTGCTCACTGACATTTGATTTATGTTGAGCTAGGGCCATTTGGCTCCTTCATTACAGCCTTTGGTCCAGCCTATTATCTGAATTCCAGAGGTGAGGTGAAAGTGACTGTCCATGACCTCAAAGCAGCATTTGACTGAGTATGGCATCAAGTTGCCCCAGCAAAATAAATGCAATGGCAACTGGGAGGGAAAACTTTCTGATTTGAATCAAACAAGGGAAGATGACTGTGGTTATTGCAGGACATTCAGTTTAACTCCAGGACATCTCGGCAGAAGTTCCTCTGGTTTGTGCCCTGGACCCAACCACCTTCAGCTGCTTCATCAGTGACCTTCCCTCCATCATAAGGTCAGAAGTGGGAGGTTCACTGATGACTGCACAATGTCCAATACCATTCACAACTCCTCAGATAATGAAGCAGTCCATGTTCAAGTGCAGCAAGATCTGGACAATATCCAGTCTTTTGACAATTAGCAAGTAATATTCTCAGCACAGGCAATGGTCATCTTCAACAAGAGAGAATCTACCATCCCCCCCTTGAACCTCAATAACATTGCCATAATTTAATCCACAATATCAACAAGCAAGCACAGGTCAGAAGCCAGGAGGCTTGCAGCTAGTAATTTGCTTGCTGATTCCCTGAAGCCTGTCCATCTACAAAGCACAGGTCAGGAATGTGATGGAATATTCCCACTTGCCTGGATGAGGGCAGCTCTATTAATTCAAGAAGCTTTACACCATCACTGTTCTTTCAGTGTAGCTGAATGAAAATCATGGAATTCTCTCCCTAACAACATTGTGGATCAACTTACAGCACGTGGACTGCAGTGCTTTTAGAAGGCAGCTCACCGTCACCTTCTCAAGGGCATTTGGAGATGGGCAATAAATACTGACCCAGCCAATGACATTCACATCTCCTGAATGAAAGAAACAAAAATGATTCAGCAAACCACTCAACTGATGGGCAACAAATGCATGAAGAGAATAAATAAGGTAGGAGCTGAAAATTACCATTTGGTCCTTTGAGTCTGCTCCTCGATTCAGCAAGTTCATGGCTGATTTCAACTCCACATTCACACTGTTGATACAGCCCTCCATTCCCAAAAATCTCTTGAACGTGCTCAATGACTGAGCATCTACGATTTTCTGTAGTGGAGATTTCCAAAAATCTACAACTCTCAGAATGAAGCCAAATTAGCTAATCTCAGAATGGCCTTGTGCTGCGGGTTCTCCAACCAGGGCATCATTTTCTCAATCTATTCTGTTAGTCCCCTTAAATTTCATATGTTTCATTTTGATAACCCTTTATTCTTCTAAACCAGGGCTTCCCACATGTAGGGGTCAGGACTCCCAAGTTGGCTCACAAGCTGAAATTTTGGAGTCATTAGCGCCAAGGCAGCAATGGCCAACCCTGCTCTCAGACGTCTTTTCCCCCTCCTTCCACCACTTGCTCGGGTCATGCCGTTTTCAGGCCTTGAAATGGGGTCACAATGGAAATGCGTTGTTCTAAATTCTAGGGTATATAATCTAAACTAATCAATCTCTTCAAGGAACAATGTTCTCGACCTAGAAGTCTAGTGAACTTTTTTGCACTCCTATATCCTTCTGCAGGTACAGAGATAAAACTCACTTGTGTTTGGCTTCACCAATGAGCCACACTGCTATGGGTCTGGACTTGCATGTAGATCAGACCAGGTAAGGATGGCAGATTTCCTTCCCTAAAGAAATATTCATGGTCTCCATTTACTGAGATTAGTTTTTGTTTCCAGATGTGTTAACTGAATTTAAGTTCTGCCAGCTGCTGTGATGAAATTTGAACCTATATCCCCAAAATATCTGTGATTATCTTGGATCTCTGGATTATTAATCCAGTGGCATTACCACTTTCCTATCTTGTATTGTCTTTAACCTCTCTCAGCTGCAGTTGGACCTCATCTGGGGGATTTTTGTGCCCTAAAGAGCTGCAAAATTGTTGTGAGTTGTGCATTAATTTTTAAAACAATAAAATTTCATGCGTGGGCCGTGGTGTCACTGGCTGAGATGGTATTTATTGCCCGTCCCTAGTTGCCCTGGAGAAGGTGGCAGTGAGCTGCCGCCTTGAACTGCCAGAGTCTATGTGCTATAGGTATACCCACAATGCTATTATAAGGATGTTCCAGGATTTTGACGCTGCAACAGTGAAGTAACGGTGATATATCCCATGTGAGGATGGTTAGTGGCTTGGTGGGGAACTTGCAGGTGGTCGTGTTCCCACAAAACTGCTGCTCTTGTCCTCCTTAGTCGAAGTGGTCATGGATTTGGAAGGTGCTGTCTAAAAGCTTGTTTTCCATCATATTTTTGAATGTAGTATCCCAGTTTGCCTTTAACAACTCAGGTCCCTCATCCCTACACACATTGTTTTGTTTAAGGTTTAGTTTCAGACTTAACTGAGTTGTGTTAAAGTTGCTAATTAACTCTCTATTGTATACACTCAATCCAAAATAGCCTGATTCCTTCTTGATTTAGGAAATTATTTTGTATGCTGTTAAAACCAAATGAGAATAGCTGTCCTCTTGAGTGGACGGCACTAGATGTTTAAAATTATTTTTCTCAATCTGGTGAGTATTTAACTGTTTTAGATGCTGTGACTATAAAAAAAATACACATTCTTTTGAAAGTTTCTTTAAAAAAGATGAAAATAGTATTTATTGTTCTTAACACTAGGTAGATTTCAAAAAAAATCAAGAAGCGCTCCAACCCTTGCTGTCATGTACACCAGAGAGATACAAATGCAGGTTCCTGTAAGATTTTTGAGTTTCCAAGATAAAGTCAGTCATATATATAGATCCTGTAAATTAATGTAAAGGATGGTTTTGAGCCATGTTTAGTGATTTTTCTGGAGTCTTCAGAGAGACTATGTAAAGTCTTGACGGAAGATTTTGGTTTTTCCTCTGCGGTCAGCAACTGGTTAGGTTGCATCAAAGATGATGGCTGCAGTGTTTGGTCAGATACAGGTAAGGTAAACACTTGCAGAATGATATGGGGACATCTCATAGAGACTTATAAAATTCTAACAGGACTGTACAGGGTAGATGCAGGGAGGATGTTCCTGATGGTGGGTGTGTCCAGAACCAGGGATCACAGTACAGGGATTTGGGGTAGATCGTTTAGAATGGAGATGAGGAGACATTTCACCCAAAGAGTGATGAGCCTGTGGAATTCATTACCACAAGTGGTTGATGCCAAAACATTGCATGTGTTCAAGAGGTGACTACATATAGCACTTGGGGCAAATGGGATCAATAGTTATGGGGAGAAAGCAGAATTAGGCATTTGAGTCAGACAATCAGCCATGGTCGTGAAGAATGGCAGAGCAGGCTCGAAGGACCGAATGGGCGGCTCCTGCTCCTATCTTCTATGTTTCATGGAGGGAGGGAGAGGGGTCACACCGTTACCTCCTCGTGGTCTGACTGTGGAAAAGTAATGTCATTTTTAACAGATTTAGCTTCCTTTCGCCTGACCTCCATTCACAAACTAGTCAGTTATTGTCTTCAGTCCTCATTCCAAATCCATTGTTTATATTGATTGGAGTAAAAGGTTGATAGAACTCCCCCTTCAGCCCAAGTCGAAAGTGATTAAGTTTAAAAGAGTGACCCATGCCCACCTGTATATGTGCATGGGGAGCCCTCATTTTAAGTCTTTAAAGTCGTTTCTTTATGTTCTCTGGCCTCATTTACAGTATCTTTTCACATTTTAATATTCCCTCCTTCCTTGAGTCCTTTGCATCATTATGTTATCAGGAGGCCTCCTGATTAGGTTGTAGACATCCTCGCCAAGCCAGTGGGTTTGGTTGCAAACGTTTTGTCACCCTACTAGGTAACATGGTCAGTGCGCCTCCAGTGAAGCGTCTGTCCCGCTTGTTATTTATATGCCTCGGTTTGCTGGGGTGGTTGGTATTACTTCCGGTTCTGTTTCTCAGTGGTTTGTACACAGGGTCTAATTCAATGTGTTTGTTGCTGGGATTCTGGTTGGAATACTAGGCGTCCAGGAATTCCCTGGTGTGTCTCTGTTTAGCTTGTACGGTCATGGATGTGTTGTCCCAGTCGAATTTGTGTCCCTCGTTGCCCGTGTGTAGTGAACCAAGGCAAGCGGGACAGAAGGGGAAGCGTGTGGAAGGGGAGGGCGGGCAGGCGGGTGTTAAATAACAAGCGGGACAGAACACCAATGCTTCACCGGAGGCGCACTGACGATGTTACCTATCAGGGTGACGAAACGCTCGCTGAGCCGGTGGGTTTGGGTGCAAACATTTCTACGACCTCATCCACAACCCAAGCTACAAATCTTCTTAAACTTTAGCCCTCTGATTGTGCTGCTAGGTTTGGCGCCTTTGTTTCTGCACTGTACAGTCAAGATCATTGTATTTTTGTAAACAATCTTTTATTTGGGTACTGAATTCATTTTGATTTAAGAATTTTATTTGTACCAGTAGAGGAACTGCTTTCTCTACTGTAATCCAGTGCAGATACAATAGTTGGGGAATTGGTCCTTCTACCTGTACTGTGAATTTCTTTAAGACTTCTCTGCAAACAAAGTACTTGCTTTCTTCATTGAAGCCTTCTTTTATTTGAGCTAGGAATGCACGGTGAAGCACATGTACGGCTCAGTATTTCAACTTTCAGTCAAAAGTTCTTTTCAAGAACCTAATATTAATTCCTATGGGAAATCACATTTAAATTGGCT
This sequence comes from Ginglymostoma cirratum, assembly GCA_024137785.1. Taxonomy (NCBI): domain Eukaryota; kingdom Metazoa; phylum Chordata; class Chondrichthyes; order Orectolobiformes; family Ginglymostomatidae; genus Ginglymostoma; species Ginglymostoma cirratum. The sequence goes on along the minus strand of JAHRHZ010000140.1, from coordinate 54,168,346 downwards.
TTCATTTCTAAAGTTTGAAATTCTGGGAACATAATGTTGACTTTTAAGTGCAGACACTCTATGTCTCAGTGTCTGAGAGAAGTTCAGGTTTAGGCCATTCAAACTGTTTGATCTGGTGGACGACTTCTGTACCATATGATTTCCTTGAAGCTGTGTGGTTTGCAAGATGAAATTATGTAAATGCTCAGCCATTTTGAGCTCTATCGTTTAGTCACTTAAAAAAAAAATTATTGTAATCTTGTTGTTCAGCTCGCTCAGTAAATAAAGTCAAATTCAATATAAAACCTGGCCTTTTAACTGCAATACCCTAATCCTGTAGGTATTTTCTTTCAGCAAAATAAAACAAATATCAGCATATTCATTCTCAAAGATTCAATCTTGAATCAAACAGTGACTTCATTCTGTACAGTTTACAATCAGTCTCCTGCTATCCATGATTTTTGAGATTTTCACAGTATTACGGGAATGATTATGGTACAAAAAGAGACCATTTGGCACAATGTCTTTCTAACTAAAAATGTTTTTTCCCATGTCACCCTTGCTTTTCTTGCACATCACTTTAAATCTACAATCTCTCATTCTTGTTCCTTTTAAAAGTGGGAACAGTGTCTCCCTATCTACTTTTCCAACCATCATGATTGTGAAAACCTCTAATAGATCTCCACTCAACCTTCTTCCCAGGAAGAACAGTCCAAACTTCTTCAACCTACCCCCATAACCGAAGTTTCTCATTTTTGGGACCCATTCCTGTATATCGCTTCTGAACTCTCCAATGCGTTCACCTCCTTCCTATAATGTGGTGCACAGAAATGTACACAATACTCTAGCTGAGGTCTAACAAGTGTCTTTTTGTGCTGATTCAAACCCAAGACAGGGCATTCACTATCCTATGATGTCTGTAACCTTCAAGTGAAATGATTTCAGTAGCAGGCTTCATTGGAATAACTTGCATTGTTTTGAATTTCTCCACAAATGATAATATGATCCATGTAAACTAACATTTCTCTTTATCTGGTGCTGACATATATTTCAAAGTGCTTGAGGGAAAGTAGCAGCCATCATGTTTCCCCTTCTGTTCCTCCTACCTCTTTCAATATCAGAACAATTTATCTGAGAAATGTGTAACTGGTTTTATCAATGCCTGATTCATCACCTTGGAGCAGAATTGTGCCCAGCACTTGACAGTAGCACTGATAGCTGTCATAAAGAATTGATTAAAGTTCAGAGCTGCCAGCATTGGTTTGTTTCACATATAGCTTTCAGTCCTCAAAAGCTGTCTGGCAAATTTGTGACCATCTGAACTTTTCTGTAGCAAGTCTGCCATTGGTACTAAAGTTCAAAACTCTTTGCGAGATTTATCAGTAAGTTAACAGACTGACATCTGGCATAAAGCTTCTAACTGATTGCAGTGATTATACTTTTGTCACTGTACACGAACAAATTGTGTTGGGTATATTATTTAATCGTGCAAGGGGCAGCACGGTGCCTCAGTGGTTAGTGCTGCTGTCTCACAGCACCAGGGACCTGGGTTTGATTGTAGCCTCAGGCAACTGTTTGTGTGGAGTTTGCACAGTCTCCCCTTGGCTGCATGGGTTTCTTTCAGGTGCTCGGAGTTCTTCCCACAGACCAAAATTGTGCACGTTAGCTGGTTTGGCCATGCTAAATTGCCCATACTGTCCAGGGATGTGCAGGCTATGAGGGGTTAGAGGATTAGAGGGGTTACAAGGATGTGGTAGGGGAACATGCCTGGGTCGAATACTCTTCAGAGGGTCAGTTTGGACTCAAATGCCCTGCCTCCACACGGTAGGGATTCTATGATTCTTTTCGATTTTGATTTATTATTACCGTGAACCAAGATACAGTGAAAAGTATTGTTTTGTGTGCTATCCAGGCAAATCATACCTTGCATAATACAACAGAATGCAAAATAGGGTTATTTTTCATTCGTTCACGGGATGAGGGTGTCGCTGGATAGGCAGCATTTATTGCCCAGAGGGCAGTTAAGAGTCAACCACATTGCTGTTGGTCCAGAGTCATATGTAGGCCAGACTAGGTAAGGATGGCAGTCTCCTTCCCTAAAGGACGCTGGTGAACCAGATGGAGCTTTCCCAACAATCAACGGATTCACGGTCATCATTGGACTCTTGATTCCAGATATTTATTGAATTCAAATTCCGCCATCTGCAGTGGCGGGATTCAAACCTGGTTCCCCAGAATATTCTGGGTCCCTGGATTAACAGTCCAGTGGTAATACCACTAGGCCATTGCCTTCCCTTAAGTGTTACAGCCATGGAGAAGTTGCAGAGAATAATCAACTCTTAATATATGTGAGGTCTGTTCAAAAGTCTAATAACAATGGGGAAGAAGCTGTCCTTGAAACTGTTGGTGCATATTTTAAAACTTCTGCGGAGGTTTTCTGCCCAGTGTTAGAGGGTAGAAGAAAATAGAAACAGGGTGAGAGGGGTCTTTGACTATGTTGGTGATAGTGGGTGTTATATTGAGTCGTTGATCATGGGCGGCACGGTGGCTCAGTGGTTAGCGCTGCTGCCTCACAGCACCTGGAACCCGGGTTCAATTCCACCCTCCAGCAGCTGGCTGTGTGGCATTTGCATATTCTGTATACGGCCACGTGGCTTTCCTCCAGGTGCGCCGGTTTCCTTCCACAGTCCAAGGATGTGCAGGTTAGGTGGATTAGCCATACTATGTTGTCCATTGCGTCCAGGGATGTGTAGGCTAGACAGAATAGCCATGGGAAGTGCAGGGTTACAGGGATAGGGTGGGTTTGGGTGGAATGATTTTCAGAGGGTCGCTGTGGACTCAATGGGCCGAATGTTACACATTCCACGCTGTAGCGATTCTATGTTGGTTACTTTCCCAAGGTAATGGATGGAAGGCTGGTTTGTGTGATGGACTGGGCTGCAATCACAACTCTAATTTCTTGCAGTTTTCGGTACAACAGTTGCTGTACCAAGCTGTGATGCATCAGGATAGGATGCTTTCAATGATGCAGCTATAAAAATTGATATCATTGTGGACATACTGAAATTCCTTAGCCTTCTGAGGAAGTAGAGGCATTGGTGTGCTTTATTGACCATGACTATGAAAATTGTGAGATGATGCATTTTGGGAGGATTAACAAGACAAGGGAGCATACGTTGAATAGTAGGACCCTCAGAAGTACAGAGGATCAGAGGGACCTTAGTCTACGTGTCCATCAATGCTTGAAAGTAGCAGAACAGGTAAATAAGTTGTTTAAGAAGGCATATGAGATATTCACTTTTATTAGTCACAGCATTGAGTACAAGAGCAGGGAGGTTATGATGGAGCTGATTAACATTAGTTGGGCCACAGCTGGAGTACCATGTGTGGTTCTGGTCACCACACTATAGGAAGGATGTGATTGCACGAGAGAGGGCATAGCAGAACTTCACCAGGATGTGACTTGGGCTGGAGTGATGCAGCAATGAAGAGATATTAAATGTGCTGGGGTTGTTTTTCTTAGAGCAGAGAAAGCGGAGGAGGCATCTGATTGACACGTACAAAGTTATGAGATGTATAGGAAGGGGAGATAAGGAGAAACTTTTCACCTTCTTTGGGGGGAGGTCATTAATCAGGAGGCAAGTTGCAGGAAGTTTAGAGGGGATTTGAAGAAAATATTTTTGACCCAAGGGTTGTGGATATCTGGATCTCAGTGCTTGAAAAGGTTGTGTAGAGGTGGAAACCCTTGACATTTAAGAACCATGTCTATGAGCACATGAAACACCACAGCATGTGTGGCCAAGTGCTTGAAAATGGGGTTAGAGTAGATGGATGTTTGACCTGCGTGGACACGATGGGCTGAAGGACCTCTTTAAATACTGTAAGAGCTCTTACTCTACAGATTTGTAAAAGGAAACTGATATTTGACAAACATACTAGATAACAAGCATGGGGCTGGATGAACACAGCAGGTCAAGCAGCATCATAGGAGCAGGAAAACTTGACGTTTCGGGCCTAAACCCTTCATCAGAAAATCTTTGACAAACATACTGTAGTTTTTTCAGGACATAACTAAGAGAGTAAAGGGAAACCAGTTGATGGAGAGTTGATAATGGAGAGTACAAAAAAGCAGACATACTAAATCAATATTTTGTCTGTTTTCAAGGTAGAAGACACTGAAACTGTCCCAATCGTAAGAAGTCACAGAGTTTCTATCTATTATCTAACATTTCACGTGCTTCTTTAACTGGAATGTCTGCATCATCCCATACCCCTGCCCCACATAGTTTGCATCCACTGTAAGTCACCTTGTATACCTCTGATGGGCCCTACCTTTTCCCCTTAGTAAAAGTACGTTAAATGCAAGAAAACTAAGTTGTCCGTGATTTTACCTGCCAATATTTCTGCTTTCCTAATTTGCTTTATTTTTGTTTCACCTCTCTGCTTTCCATATTTCACTAGACTTTCATCAAATGATAGAAAATAAGAGCAGGAGGAAGGTCTAGGCCCAAAACGTCAGCTTTCCTGCTCCTATGATGCTGCTTGGCCTGCTGTTTCATCCAGCTCTACACCTTGTTATTCGCAGGAGGAGGCCATTTGCCTGTTCAAGACTGCGCCACCATTTAATATGACCATGGCTGATAATCCAATTGAGTGCTCTATTCCTGCTTTTTCCCTGTACCCTTTGATTCCTTGAACCTAAGAACTATATCTGTCGACTTCTTGAAAACATCCAGTGTTTTGACCTCAGTTGCTTTCTGTGGCAGAGTATCTCAGTCTCGCAACTCTGAAGAAATTTGTCCTCATTTTAATCCTAAATGACCAACCCCATGTCCATAGACTATGACCCCTGGTTGTGGACTTCCTGGTCATCAAGAATGTCCTCCTTTCATTTAACCTGTCTAGTCCTATTCGAATTTTATAGGTTTATGAGATTCCACCTCATTAATCTTCTAAACTGCAGTGAATATAATCCAAACCAATCTGGTGCCTTTTCATTTGTCAATTGTGCCATCCAAGCAATCAATCTAGTAAACTTTTGTTGCACTCTCCTTTTAGCCAGATCATCTTTCTTCATACCTAGATGGCACACGACACTTGTGGTCCCACAAAGGCCCAGTACAATTGTAGAAAGACATATGTGCTGCTGTACTCTAATCCTTTAGAAATGATAGCTGACAGACCAGTGCCGCCTTCACTGCCGTTGCATGCTGACTTTAAGCGACTGGTATACAAAACAGCCAGGTCTCATTGCAGTTTCCCCTTTCCCAATCTATCATCTTTCAGATAATCTGTCTGTGTTTTTGATACCAAAGCGGATAACTTCACAATAATCATTATATTTGATCTGTCATGCATTTGCCCACTCACCCAACCTGTCCAAATCTAAGGTATACAATCATAGAATTTTACAGTACAGAAGATCTTCGCGTTTGTGCTAGCTCCCAAAAGAGCAACCCAGCTAGTCCCACTTTTTGCCCCTATCTCTGTAGCCCTCTAACTTCATCCCTTTCAAATATATGTGCTTCTTCGCGCAGTAGACAACGAGTGAGTCTCATGATCTGAAGGTCCTGAGTTCAATCCTCAAGAGAAGGCGAGCTTGAGAACCGGTGGCTTCGGGCAGTTCAGTGGTTAGCACTGCGGTCTCACAGCGCCAGAGACCCGGGTTGAATTCTACCCTTGGGCCGCTGTCTGTGGAGTTTGCACATTCTCCCTGTGTCTGTGTGGGTTTCCTCTGGGTGCTCTGGTTTTCTGCCACAGTCCAAAGATGTGCAAGCCAGATGGATTGGCCATGCTAAATTGCCTGTAGTGTTCAGGGATGTGTAGATTAGATGGGTTGTAGGTGGATGGGTCTGGGTGGGATGCTCTTTGAGGGTCAGTGTGGACTTGTTCGGCCGAAGGGCCTGTTTCCACACTGTAGGGATTCTATGAAATTCCATGAATATATCCAGCTCTTCTGAATCTTTCTATGGAATCGCCTCCATCACTCTCCCAGACAGCATTTTCCAAATCCTAACAACTCTGAGTAAAGAAGTTTCTTCTCATCTCACTCCTAGCTCTCTTGCTGACAATCATGAAATTATGACCCCTAGTTACTGACATACCAACTACTGACAACAGAATATCCTTATTTACCCTGTCAAAATTGTTCATAATTGTGAACACCTCAATAAGGTCACCTGTTAATCTTTTCTGCTCCACTGAAAATAAACCCAATCTCTCTCATCTTTCCTTGTATTTAAAATGCTTCGTTCTTGGTATCGTTCTAGTATATCTCCTTTGAACTCTCTCCAAGGTTTTAATATGCTTCCTTAAATAAGATGCCCAGAACTGAACACAATACTCCAAATATGATCTGACCAATGATTTGTACAGTTATGGAATCACTTCCTTGCTTTTATACTCTATGCCTCTATTTATAAACCCAGGGATCCTAAATGCCTTCTTAACAACTGTTTCAACTTGCCTAACCATCTTCAGAGAAGCATGTATGCAAACCCTGATTTCTCTCTGCTCCTGTACTCTCCTTAAAGTTGTACCGTTGAGCCTGTATTGTCTCTTCCTGTTTCATCTATCAAAATGCATTGCATCACATTTCTCTGCATTGAATTTTATCTGCCAGGTGTCTGCTCATTTGGCTAATTTGTCAATGCCTCTCTGAAGTTGCTCAGCATTGTCCTCACCACTCACTATTCTTCCTATTTTAGTAGAATATGCAAATTTAGAGGTTTTGCCCTCAACATTCATCTCGAAATCATTTATACAAATCAGCAAAAGGGTCCCAACACCAATCCCCATGGAACATCACATTCAAAACCTCTCCAATCTGAGAATTAGATTTAGTTAGAATTAGATTTTATTGTCACGTCTACTCAAGTACAGAAGTACGTGAGTACAGTGAAGAGTGTATAATGTTGCCATTCCCAACGCCATCTTGGGTACAAAGGTACCTAGACATAAAGTCTTAGATACAAACTATAAAAAAGAAGAAAAGTTACAAATAAAACATTACAGTTCTTCTAAGTATTAAACAGAAAAATAAGGAAATAAAGTTGTCTTAAGTGTTTAGCCATGCTGAGCTCACTCCCTACAAGGGCTCAATCTCCTCCACTTTGGCCCACTCTTCAGGAGACCTGGGGCTGTCACCTCACACTGTCACTGCAAACACCAGGGGACCTCCCTCACTGCCACATTGGGCTCAAACTCCGACTGTCAAAGTCCTGATCCAGGCCTTCAGCTGCTGCCATGCTCTGGACCGCAATGAGCCATGATGCTGCTGGTGCTGAAGTCCACGCTCCAGGCCCCCAGCCACTGCAACGCTCTCGACCTGACGAAACTGTGATGCTGTTGCCACTACTGCTTCACACTACTGGAGCTCTCTCCAGAAGATACGTACAATCACCCACACTTGCTGCCGTTGCAGATACCGGGAGACCGAGGGCTACCTGCCCCCTCTGTTGTTTCAGGCTGCTACTCTTGACACCGCAGAAGATGCCAGGAGACCCCTCTTGCCATCACATTGGGCTCGCTGCCCCCACATGGCTCGATCTCCCACACGCTGGGCTCACTGTCCTCCGGACTACACAAACTCACTCTCCACAAAAGGTAAATAAAGTTAGAAACAATAACAGCAAAAGAGAAAATAGTTAAAAGCGAATGGAGCAGGTGAACTCCTGGCAGCAGGCCTCACTGCGCTGCTGTTCTGCCACAGTTTTGGATTGAATGCCAATCTATATCTACTGTCTGTTTCCTTTAGCCAACTTCTAATCCATACTGTCAAGGACCCGTCAATTCCAACATTTCTAATTTGCTAACCAACTTTCGATGTGACATCGTATCAAATGCTTTCTTAAAGTCCAAATATACAACATTCACAGCACTATCCTCATCTACTGCCTGTGTCACCTCAAAGAACTCAAATCTGTCAGATATTATCTGCCCTTGACAAAGTTTGAAGAACATTTTACTACTTATTTTTTGCACAGCCTGATATCCTTTCCTTGTGCTTCCTCTTAGTCTTTCTTATTTCAGCCTTAGCCTCTCTCCTACATTTGAGATAGTCTTTCTGATTTCTGTTGCTATTGTTATTCCAGTATGCATCATATGTCTCCTTTTTCTTCCTTCCTTTCTCATCAATATCATTAGTCATCCAGGATACTCTAGCTTTAGATGCCCATATTTATTTCTCATGGGTTTGTACCTAGTTTGCCCCCAATTCATCTGTTTTGAAACTGTCCCATTTCTCACCCACTGTTTTATCCACCAGAATGCATTTCCAATCATGTGCTGCAGTTCAACTTTTAGGCCCCTAAAATCTATTCAATTCCAGTCTGGGATTTTAATCATTGACTGATTTTTATCCTTATACAACTTAATTTGAACCTTATTATGTTGTGACCACTACTTCCCAAATTCCTCCCTCTCTGACGTTCTCCACTTGACCTCATTTCCTAGACCAGATCCAGCACAGAACAAACAAACCTCTCCACTAACCACCTGCTCCTCCCGCCCCCGCCCCCCAACATTGTCTCTGGCCTTCATCACTTGAGGCATTGAGTTGGGATCTTATGTTACAGTTGTATAAGTCAGTGGTAAGGCCGCACTTGGAGTACTGTGTACAGTTTTGGTCATCCTGTTATAGGAAAGACATAGCTAAACTGGAAAGTATGTAAATAAGATTTGTGAGGATGTTGCCCGGACTAGTAGGCATAAGTTATAGGTAGAGGTTGGTCAGGATAGGATTTTATTCCTTGGAACATAGGAGAATGAGAGGTGTCCATTTGAGGTGTATAAAATCATGAGAGACATGGACACGATGAATGCATATAGTCCTTTTCCCAGGGATGGGGTATTGAAAACTAGAGGGCATAGGTTTAAGGAGAAAGATTTAAGAAGGACCTGAGCGGCAACTTCTTCACACGGAGAATGGTGTATATATTGGAATGGGCTGCCAGAGAAAGTGGTTGAGGCAGGTACAATAACAACATTTAAAAAACATTTGGATAGGTACATGGGTGGGAAGGATTTAGAGGGATATGGACCGAATGCGGGCAATTCCAACTAGCTGAGTGGGCACCATGGTCAGCATGAACTAGTTTGGGCTGAACGGCCTGTTTCCATGCTGTATTACTCTATGATTCTGCATCCTGCTCACAGTTCACCCTCCCATCCAGCTTTGTGCCATCTGAGAATTTGAAGATATTACATTTAGTTCCCTCATCTAAATCATTAATATATATTGCGAGTAGCTGGGGTTCAATCACTGGTCCCTGTGGTCCCCCACAAGTCAATGCTTGTCACTCAGGAAAAGGTCCATTTATTTCTACTCTTTGTTTCCTGTCTGCTGAAGCATTTCGTTATCCATGTCAGTACGTTATCCTCAGTCCCATGTTCTTTAATTTTACATGCTAATCTCTTACGTAGGACCTTATCAAAAGCCTCCTGAAAGTCCAAGTAAGCCACATCCATTGGATTCCCCCTTTACCAATTCTACTAGTTAAATCCTCAAAATTCCAAAAGATTTATCTAAAGCATGATTTCCCTTTCTTGAATCCATGCTGACTTTGTCCGATTCTGTCAGTTTTCCAGGTGCTCTGTATTTAAATCTTTTATAACAGACTCCAGCGTTACCCCCACTACCGATGTCAGACAAACTAGTCTATAATTCAACCTCCTTTATTAAATAGTGGGTTACGTTAGCTACCCTGTGATCCATAGGAACTGTTCCACAGTCTGTAGAATCATGCAAAATGAACATCAAAACATCCATTATTTCTAGTGCCACTTTGAAAATTTCTACAGTATTAACTTTTCTATGACTGTCATAGGCTTTTTAATTTGTATCTTTCTAGATAACCTGGGGGCTCCAAATTTGGCAGTATTGCCCTTTTTCCTTTATGGAAACATGTTTGCACTATGTCCATAGAATCTTGCTTTTCATTGCCTCCCTGTGAGCCTCTTCTGTTTCGTTTTCCAAAAACCTCTTCTGGTCAGTTTCAGAGGAGCTCCCACTTGGAACAATAAGCTGATCTAAAGTGACTGAAATTGCTGGATTAATTTGGTGAATCATTGGTGGAAAACAGGAGGAATCCCAGCCCTTTATCTTAGTCATGGAACTCTTCAACTGTTTGTTCTGACCAATGTCTTTCAGGTGTGGTGACCCTTGTACCTGTTGGAGAGAGGCTGAGGACTTTAGCTGTCTCATGCATAAGTCACTTATTGTGCTCTACACTGACTGGATCTCTGTAGGCAGTCCTTATTGTGTGAGGAATTGAGTTAGCCATTTAGCTATTAACTTAGATGCAGATTGTTCTGGGGGAATGGCTTCTTGGAATCCATGACGGTGAAAACATATTGATGAGCCCTCTTATTCTTGGTAGGAGTCCCGCACCATATTCTGCTGATCAGTTCCCCAAAAGCTGGTATGGGAATTACTGGGGCAAGTTTTTTCTTGTAGGTTGGGATTTCCTCACAAACTGCCACTGTTTTTAGATTCCAACACGACCTTGTGGAGGTAGAGCCCCTGGGCATTCAGGCTTAAGCAGATTGGACCTTTTTGGATACCAACAAGGCCAGCCATTAGAACTTTATGGGCAATCTTAATATTTCTCAATGATGCCCAAGAGGGACCACTACTGCTGGACAACTATTGTTTAGACTCAGGTTGATGAGGTCTTCACATGCTTATCAGAACATCATTCTTTAAATAGCACACCAGAATTCACTCTAATTTAGCTTACGTCTGGCAGTCTGTGCTAAAGTTTTTAACATTGGGTTGCTTTGTTGTACAGGGAAGACCGGTCAGTACTCCCTTTGGCTCATCTGAATTTCTAAAAAGTGTTGGACAACCAGACTAGGTTACCTCTCAATTAGAGAAAACACCAGGAACTTGCTCCTGTAATTTTCTTGTCTCCCTTTTCTCTGATGGTTTTTGTAAGGCCAAGGGGAAGCTGTGATCTGCACCCTACCTGAGGACACCAGTATCCTTCGTGGGTAAGTAGGGACGATCCCAATGGATACCAGTCCTGATAACAAAGTCACACTCCACATTCACTCAGTATAAAGGTATGAGCTTCTACCTTTTTACAATGCATTTCACTCCAATGTCTGCATTCAGCTGTCAGATGGGAAGATTCTCTGTTCCCAGCAAGACAGATCCAGTGGCTGCAATTCAAATGGACTATGGCATTATTTGAGTGATATGGGGACACTTTCCTTTTAAACCAAAAAGTCTCAGGAATTCTGTTAGAATTCTATCACACTCACCCACATATTTACAGGGGTTAATTTCCATGGTTAGAGCTGCAATTTTGTCTACTGTACTTTCCCATCAGAGCGCCTTATCCTGCACCTATCTGGTGTACTCCAGTGAAACCTGCAAGTTTATACTTTAACAAGCTTCTGCAAAAGATTTAGAGGTGATATGTTTTGAAGCAATATAAATTTAAAGGCTTTCCTCTCTGACCTCTTGCTTTCCTCACCTTTCCTCACTCTGTGCTTCCAATTTTATTTTCCTTTGATGTGATGTACATAATCTATATGCATTTTATACTTATTTTCAAGTTTGGATTTGAGCTAATAGCATGTTTTGGTCTGTGACTGAAGGAATTTAATGATTATCAAACAGTTGTGCATTGGGCTTTCTGTTTAGAAGGTTGGAGATTTATTTTCTTTAATTTTGTATAGAGAAGACCCCCATAAAAGAAAGAAGAAACTGAAATAACAGAATAATAGATTTTTATTATTCGAGGCAATGGCTGAGTGGTATTTATCGCTGGACTGTTAATTCAGAGACCCAGATAATGTTCTGGGGACCTTGGTTCGAATCCGCTAGATTCGAACTAGATGGCAGATTGTGGAATTTGAATTCTGGAATTAAGAGTCTAATGATGACCATGAATCCATTGTTGATTGTTGGAAAAACCCATCTGGTTCACTAATGTCCTTTAGGGAAGGAAACTGTCATCCTTACCTGGTCTGGCCTACATGTGACCCCAGACCCACAGCAATGTGGTTGACTCTTAACCGCCCTCCAGGCAATTAGGGATGGGTAATAAATGCTGCCTAGCCAGCAATACCCTCATCCCATGAATGAATAAAGAAAAAACAAAATTACTAAACAGTAACTGTTTCAATATAATAACATTCATAAACAAATTTGGCAAAGCCAAATTAAATAAAATAGATTGTCTGACATGTAATTCTCCAGTCCAGGAGGAAAAGCATCAAGACACATCTCAGTAACAAAAAGTGACTTCCGAACTGATCATGGGGTGCCCACTTTCCACATTGCAACCATTCACCATCATGTGAGAACACAGATGTGAAGAGCAAAACCTTATTGTCCGCCTGGGCAACTCAACATTGATTTCTCAATTCCAAATAACCTTTCCACCCATCCCCTGCCTCCCCTTCCATTTCACCTTCTGACCCTCCTTTCCAGTCACCAACCAGATTCATCCCTCCCATTGACAACCAGGTCATACCTGCTACCAGAGTCCATCTATCACCATATTCTGCTTACCATGACCCCCACTCCCCCGACACCCTTACCTGCAGCTGACCCCTACCCAGATGTTCAGTCCTGAAGAAGGGTAATACCTAAAATGTTGCAATCAAACACACCGGCTCAGGGAGCATGTCTACACTCTCAGCCTCCTGTTAATTGGTTAATGATGGCAGACAAACAGGATGTGTCTGCGGGAACAACGGCACAAATTCTCCAATGGCAAATGGTAGAATTTGAATTCAATAAATATCTGGAATTAACAATCTGATGACCATGAATCCACTGTCGATTGTCAGAAAAACCCATCTGGTTCACTAATGTCCTGTATGGAAGGAAACTGCCATCCTTACCCGGTCTGGCCTACATGTGACTCCAGACCCACAGCAATGTGGTTGACTGTGAACTGCCCTCTGGGCAATTAGGAATGGGCAATAAATGCTGCCCAACCAGCGACGCCCTCATTCCGTGAATGAATAAAGGGAAAGAAAACAGAATTTACCTTCTAACTTTTCGACAGTCCAAAGTTGTGACAATCTAAATCAGGAATACACTGACTTTTGAACTTCTATTTATGGCTGGGACCACTCAAGATTCTCAAATGAATTGCGCTCACGCCCGTTGACAGGCCCGCCCACCAGGTTGCCGTCGTTCTGGGTGATTGACAGCGAGTGCCCCGCCCTTCTGGTTGCTATGGTTCTGGGTGATTGACAGTGGCGGACCCGCCCTCCTGGTTGCTAGGCAGCAGCGTCCAGGCTGTACTCTGGAGAAAGGAATGTGGAACGGGATCGGGGAGTCGAGACGAGCTGCCATGACAGTGCAATTGGCCGAGAACTCACTTGCAATGGTTTTGGGGCTCCGGGAAGCGACTTCGGGGCCGGACATGAGCGGGCAGCAGCTGCTAGCAGAGTTGAAAGCGGAGAACCGGCGCAGTGTGTGGGACCGGCGGCTGGTTCAGGCAGTATCCGGCCTCATACTCCTCGGCTGCTTGGACCGTTCGGTGTTACTGCTGGGCGGCAGCGCCTCACATCTCCAGGTCCTGAGGGAAGCCTGGAGCCGGAGAGCACTGAGGGCGCCCCGCGGATTCCGGATCAAAGCCGTCGGTGAGTGTCTGGTCAGGGAAAAGCGGGGTGGAGATAGGAGACAGGAGTGAGGGAGGAGAGGATAGATGTAGGGGGGAGGG
>JAHRHZ010000140.1:54137799-54149679 GCA_024137785.1 Ginglymostoma cirratum | reverse complement strand
GGGAGGGAGGGGAGTTAGCGAGGGGAGGGGGTGCGGGAGGGAGGGGAGGGAGCGAGGGGAGGGGAGGGAGCGAGGGGAGGGGGGAGGGAGCGAGGGGGGAGCGAGGGGAGGGGAGAGGGAGCGCGGGGGGAGGGAGGGGAGGGAGCGAGGGGGGAGAGGGGAGCGGGAGGGGGGAGAGGGGAGGGAGCGAGGGGTGAGGTGGGTGGGAGCGAGGGGGGAGGGGAGAGGAGAGGGAGCGAGGTGGGAGAGGGCAGCGAGGGAGGGGGAGAGGTTACGCAGGTACTAGCAGGGCGGTCGGGAAAGTTGAGGGAAGGAGAGGTAAGGGGGGAGACCAAGCCAGGGCAAGGTGATTGGGGTAGAGCAAGGAGGGACAGATACAGGGTCGATGGGAAGAAGGAGAGATATGGGATGGTAAAGAAATAAAAATAACGGAGAAAAAAAGACTGAGAGAGTGAGAGGAAGAGAGAGTGAGATGAAAAAAAGGAGGAGGGCACCAGAGAAGATAGAAAGAAATAGCAAAGAGAGAGAGAGAGAGACACACACAAACGGGTGAGTGAAAAGGGAGAGAGAGCAAGAGACAAACATTAGGGTTGAGAGGAAGAGAACAAGAGATTGGTGCGCGAATGAGTGAGAAACAGAGCAATGTGGGAGAACGATACACAGGAGTGAAAAGGAGTAAGGGGAGGGGATTAAGATTGGCAGGATGACTTTTAACATCTGTAGGAATCTTGGGATTTATGATCAGAAGTTGCTGTTGCTGACTTTCACACTATCTCGGGATTAAAGCTGGAATTTTGTGTTCTACCTGTCTCTCATACTACATCAGGCAGTGCATATATTTCTTGAACGTCCAGGAGCTCTGGAGTTTTACCTTATTGTGAATTGTTCTACACCTACAGCCCATTTCTGCAATTAAATAAAAATGTAAAGGTGACAAAACCCTCTTTTTACTTTTGTAAATCATGATCCATTTCTGATTTGGTGCGGTTCTCGTTCATTACTTTATCGCACTCTGCTGTCATGAAAAGACTAGGATAAAACAAATTGCAAAGACTACGTATAAATTGTCAATTAATTAATGAATGAGAACCGCACCAAAGCAGACATGGATCATGATTAACAAAATAAAAGAGGGTTTTGCCTCCTTTACATTATTTCTGAAAGTATTATATATCCAATGCAAACTTTCGGATATGGGGGAGCATATATTCACTTATGCAAACTGTCATTCTCTGCTGTGAATGGCATGAAAAGATTAGGATAAAACAAATTGGAATAATAATTCCCCGAAAGAAAAAATGGGGAGAATAGAAAAAAATTGGACCATGCTTGAAAGAAAGGGACATTAAATGGAAAATGACATTAGATGAAGTATTGTGGGTGTGGGGAGTGAGATGGATTGTGTTGGAATATTTTATTAATTGAACAATTGGGAAATCAAGTATTAATGTCCAGTTGGTGCAGAATTCACTAATTTGAACTAGGCATAAGTTAGTGCAGTAGTATTGGTGAAATGGTGCTGTGAATTTTGGTTTGGTGGTCTTGGTTCAGAATACCCTGTTCTCAAATAGTGATAAGACCTGGTCTCTAAGGTTAAATTAGCAGTTGACATTCAGAACTTACAATCAAGAATGTAGAACAGGTTGATGCATATATCAAGAATAACCTGGAAGGACCAGTTTGTACACTGTCTAAAAATCAGCTTTTGTGTAAAATCAGTTGACATAACGAGGAGTATCCCCTCAGAACCCAGTTCTGAGGACGGGCCACCAGAACTGAAACGTTAACTCTGATTTCTTTTCTTCACAGATGCTGCCAGACCTGCTGAGCTTTTCCAGCGACTTCTGTTTTTGTTCCTGATTTACAGCATCTGCAGTTCTTTCGGTTTTTAATGAGTATCCCCTCACTGTTTCTTGCCTTGATATCAGTTACTAATCATGACCCATTTTACTTGGCAAACACTATGGAAACAGGATTTCACTATAGAAAATTGTTTGTAAGAATGTCTCTGAGGAACTGCAATTTATGAAAAGCTTTTCATCTGACTGCCTGCTCCTGATGTTTGGTGAGGAAACTAAGCTTGGTGAACCATTTTACTAACACAATGCTCTAGGCTTGATTTGTCATTGCAGGTTTTCTTGTCCTTATCACTTTCTTACTGAGTATACTGCTTCTTGCTGGCGTACAGTTCCATGGCTATGAGCCATCAGGGATGTCATTGACATGGCTGGTCTTTGTGAGCGAATGAGGCCATTGTCAGCAATGAGATAGAGGTTATACTGCAACAGTAATTATGCAGTGCTGTAGAGCAGAATTACAGTCAACTCTGCTAAATGAATTCAGTAAGATGTTTTCTCTCAAATTCTCCAACTTTCTCTACTTCTGTCAGCAGAGTTTGTGAAAAGTCATCTCTCGTCAGCTGAAGTTACTGTTCAACTGTATTTGATGGGACTCTCCTGCCCCTGCCCCTACTTCATTCTGTCTGAGTGGTAGGGATTCCCTTGTCTTTGCCTTCCATCCCACTCGACTATATATTTACTAAATTAGTCAAAATTTACCTTACTTGCAAGATGATGTAAGGTAAGAATTCATGTACACATAGAACATAAAACGATACAGCAGAGGAACAGGCCCTTCGGCACACTATATCTGCACCAACCATGGTGCTATCTAAATTAATCCCACCTGCCCGCACGTGGTCACATCCCTGTATTCTCTGTCTGTTCATGTGTCTATTTAAATGCCTGTTAAACGTTATCTGTATCGTTTCTGCGTCTACCACCTCCACAGGCATCGCATTCCAGTTACCTACTACCCTCTGTGTAAAAAAACTTCCTTGCACATCTCTTCCAAACTTTCCACCTCACCTTAAACCTATGCCTCTGAGTATTTGACATTACTACACTGGGAAAGAGACTCCAACAATCCACCCCATCCATGCCTGTCAATTTTATATACTTCTGTCTGTTCACCCCTCAGCCTCCAACGCTCTCACGAAAACAATCAAAGTTTGTCCAACCTCTCCTTATAGCTAATACATTCCAATCCAGGCAGTATCCTGGTAAAGTTCTTCTGCACTGATTGCAAAATCTCCACATCCTTCCTACAGGGCGTCATCCAGAATTTTGCACAATGTAGCCTGACCAAAACCTTATTCAGTTGCAACATGACTTTGCCAACTTTTATACTCAATGCCTCGACCGATAAAGGCAATATGCTGTATGTTTTCTTTACTACCTTATTACATTTCGGGTCCATGTCCATAGCTCTCTGAAAGTGGAAACACAGGATCCCTCTATATCCAGGGTGCAGCCATTTCCTGTATACCTTCCTCTTGCATTTGACCCCCCCAAAATGCCTCACCTCTCACTTGTCCCAATTAAACTCCATCTGCCATTCCTCTGCCCAACTTTCCAGCTACATTATTTGATATCTTTCCTCACTACTACAAATTCACCAATTTTTGTGTCATCTGCAAACTTATTACTCAAACCACGTACATTTTTATCCAAATCATTTATATATATATTATAAACAACAGAGGTTCCAGCACTTGTATGCAGTTCTTTTTGTTTTTTTAAACAGCACTGGTTATTCTCCAGCACTGTGGGACTTCACCTGTCGCTGAAGAAGATACAAAGTTCTCTGTCAAGGCCCGAGCTATCTCCTCCATTGTTTCCTTAAGTATCCTGGGGTAGATCCCATCAAGCTTTAGGGACTTAACTGTTTTTCAAGGCACCGAACACCAACTCCTTCTTAATGTAGGCATGCCTTAGATTGTTGGCAAACTAATCTGGGATTTTCCTAATCGTTGATATTTTATCTCCCGTTCACAGTGTACCCTTTATGTAGCAGGAACTATATGCTGATTAGGTGAACAAGGTACAGGAACGTTTGACAAATTGGAGTGTATTTATTGTTTTCAGGTTGAAGCTCTGAACACCGAGCATTACAAAATTGCTTTCCGCCTGTAAAATTGTAAGATCTTCATGTATTGATGTTTCATGTTTAAGATCTCAACTGGCAAATCTGCCAGGGTAGTATCAGAATGTTTACTGAACAGAAAGAGGCCTTTCAGAAAAAGCAGTCTGTTTGTACAAACGGACTGAATCCCTCCCTCACATTGAGCAGAGAACCGGCAAAATTTACTAGTATGTGTTTTGAATTAAACTTATGACTGTAGTCAAATTTTACTACAATTTAATGTTTTAACTAAGATATGTAGCTCGGGTTGTGGTTGGAGTTGTTGGTTGGTTCGTCAACCAACAACTTTACTTCAATTCCCAACCACTGAAGAATGGAATCTCCATAAAACAAAACCAAAATGGATCTGCTTTGTGTTTATCACCGTTTCATTGGTTGACATATGGTTCTTGATGTTTGATTGCCAATCTGTCTGTTCAATATTTCTGTATTCCCTTTATTCTCAGTAAATCTGAAAAAATGTTGCAGATCCAATAAAGTACTAACATGTACGTGATCAAAGGTTTGGCTGACACAGTGGGTAACAAATACTAAGTTATTTGTCTACCTCATCTGTTTGACAAACCCTGCAGGAGGCCCCTCTTTTTTAAAAAAAAAAATCCACCTTCCTTTCTGCAATCACTTATGGCCAAGGGTGTTTAATTGTGGAATATGTCATTTACTGTGTTATATTGTGAATCAACTCTGTAGGAACTCTCTGATCTAATTACCATAAAGACAGATGTTTCAAACCCTTTGGAAATAAATTTCTGAGTGACTTCGTCAGCTTGTAACAGGTATGGCACAATGGAACAAGTTGATTTCAAACACAAGGAAAAATATCAAGTTTGTCCAAAACACTAAACACCATCTAAACCCAACACTTACACGACCCCTGTTAAAACTGAGAGCACTACTGCTGACTAATGCAAGTATTTTTTTCACTTTTTTTTAATGGGATGTGGGTGTCGCTGGCTGGCCAGCATTTATTGCCTGTCCCTTGTTGCCCTTGAGAAGGTGGTGGTGAGCTGCTTCTTGAACTGCTGCTGTCCACCTGCTGTGGGTTGACCCGCAATGTCGTTAGAGGGAGAATTCTAGGATTTTGACCCAGTGACAGTGAAGGAACAGTAATATATTTCCAAGTGGGGATGGTGAGTGGCTTGGACGGGAACTTGGAGGTGGTGGTGTTCCCGTACATCTGCTGCCCTTATCCTTCTAGATGGAAGTGGTCGTTGGTGATAAACACAAATTTCTTACCTTTTCATTGCAGTTTACTTTCTCACCTATTTTAGTGTCATCTGTGAATTTGGCTATAGTCATTAATCAAGATTGTAGATAGTTGGGGACCAAAGACCAAACCCTGTGGCATGCCACTAGTTACAGCTTAATAGCCAGAAAAAAGACCTATTTATCCCAACCCATTGCATTCTGCTGGTTAGCCAGTCTCCTTTATACAAGCTAATATATTACTCCTAACTTGGTGTGATTTTATCTTGTGTATTAACGTTTTGTGCCATACCTTATCCATATCTTACGGAAGTCCAGATATACTGTATCTATAGAATCCCCATTGTCCACTTGGCTTGTTACATCTTCAAAAAAAACTCTAGTAAATCAGTCAAACAAAATTTACCCTTCATAGAACCATGCTAACTCTAATGGATTATGTTTTGTCTTTCCAAATGGCCTGTTTGACTTCCTTAATAATGGATTCCAATAATTTCCCAATGACAGAAGTTAAACCAATTGGTCTTTACTTTCCTATTTTCTGCCTTCTTCTTTTTTGAATAACATTAGCAATTTTTCCAATCCACTGGAACATTTCCAGAATTCAGATAATTTTGGTATTTATGACCAATGGATCCATTATCTCTGCTGCCACTCCCTTTAAGACCCTAGGATGTGGGCCATCAGGCCCTGTGGACTTGTTTACCTTAATCCCAATAGTTTGTTCAGTACAGTTTCCCTTTTGATCGTGATTGTTTTAAGCTCCCCCTTTTCTATAATCTCTGTGTTGATTTCCACCACCCTCTGGGTTAAAAATATTTCCTCAAATCCCATCTAAACCTCTTGTCTGTCACTTTAAAAGAATGCCCCCTTGTTCCTTACTGTTTAACCTAAGAGTAAAAACTGTCTTCTATACTCCATCCGTATCCCTCATCCTTGATAAACCTTTATCAGGACCCCTCCCTACTTTCTCTGCTCCAAAGAAAACAACTTGAGCTCATCCAATATCTCTTCCTAGCTGAAATGCTCCATCTCACACAACATCTCCTCTGCACCTGCTCCTTACTATGGTGTGGTCATCCAGAACTGAACAAAGAACACAAGTTCTGTACAGCTCAAACTTAACCTTCCTGCTCTTATAATCCATTCCTCGATTGATCAAGGTAAGTGTTCCATATTAACCTGTCCTGCCACATTCAGGGATCTGTGGACCTCAAGATTATTCTGTTCCTTTGAAATTCCTAGTGTCCTGCCATTCATCGATTATTTCCTTGTCTTGTTCCTTCTTCCAAAGTGCATTGCCTCACATTTATCACAGTGCTGGCCCCCACACGTTCTTTGGAGTTTGCCTACACAGAATTCAGAATTTGGAGCCATGATAATGATTGATCATTTACAAGTTGCCAGTTAATTGGGCAGCACTGTTAATTCAAAGAATTGTTATTAGCCTTGGCGTGAAATGTTTGCAAGGTTACGCCCAAGCAAATCTAAACTGGGTTAGGCAGCTGCAAATTCTTCCAGTGCCTCACCAGCATAGTTAATTCTTCAGGTATCCTACTAGACTATCGGTGAATCATATGATTGAAGTTAATTGGTAGGTCAAGTATATGCATTTCACTGATTTTTTTAAAAAATACTTCTTTGGAAACATAATTCTGGAGTGCTAATCTTTTAGGATGCTTTGCTAACTAGTAATTTAATATAATTTATGGAAATTAATTTCCTGATCTCACTGGAATACAGTTCCTGAACGTGCTGATTCTCAGCTGGGAATATAATTCCTGAAGGTGCTGACACTCACTTGGTGGACAGTTCCTGAAGGTATTTGGTGTTAATTGAGATCCAGTTCCTTAAGATTCTGACTCTCAACCGGGAATACAGTTTATGAAGGTACTGACTCTCACTGGGGAACAGTTTGTGAAGGTGTTAATTCTTAATGGGGAACAGTTCTTGAAGGTGTTAGCTCTCACTGGGGACAGTTCTGAAGGTGCTGACTCTTACTGGAGGATAGGTCCTCAAGCCTCGCTGACTGCTTTTGCAAGTTTCCACTCATGATTTTTATTGTTATAATGTTCTGTGCTCTAGCATAGAAGCTGCATGCCTTTGTCAAGGTTAGTGATCCAAAGTTTAACTATAATTATAAATAAATTTATAAATTAAATTTATAATTATAAATTAAAATTATAAACAAGTTTCTGAACTCTTTTCCGGAGGCAAACCATCCTCCTTAGAAAGGTCCTACGTTTAGACCTGGACTATGGATCCCAAACAATATTAGCTCTGGTAACAGACTGACAGTCTGCATTTCCCACACTATATTTTTGAGAGGATTCACTGACCAAGCACCTATCAGGTTTCAAAAGGGTTTGGCTGAAACACTTAACTGCCTTTTGACAGAGCATTATGTCTACCTTTAAAGAGACAATGCATACTTACTGCAGGGTAGCATGTATGGAGTTTTTTTTTAAAGTTCTGCTTGCAATGTGAGTGATGCTTTCAATATATTTCTCCTGAAGCACCAACTTGAATCCCAGAATTGCTCTTGTGTTTGTCCTGCAGTTGCCATGCTTGTGTGTGACTATAAACAGTGTTTGACAGCATATTACTCCAGCATGGGAACTTCAGAACCCAGGATTCTGTATTGTCCCTTAAGGAGTAGTTTGACATGTGTCATTCCACTGACTTTTCCCCAGCACCTTTCACCATCCGCTCCTAGGCTTGTCCCTAGCACCTGTTTTCCCCAGCACCTGCCAATCCATGATCACTATCATCTAGAAGGACAAGGGCAGTAGTAACTTCAGAATACTACAAGCTGCATGTTCCCGTCCAAGCAATTCATCATCCTGACTTGGAAATATATTGCATTCCTTCAGTATCGTTGGGTCAAAATCCTGAAATTTCCTTCCTAACAGCACTATGAATTTATGTGGACTGTAGTGGTTCAATAAGGCAGCCCACCATTACCTTCTCAAGGGCAACTAGGAACGGTCAATACACGCTGATCCAGCAAGCAATGCCAGTGAACAAAAAAAAATTCTCCTGGGCTTTTCCCTGCATCTTCCCCACCTTTTCCCCAATACCAACCACAGTATCTCATCTGCGCCACTGCCCTGCCTTTTCCCTGTAACCCAGCAAGTATTTTTTTTCCATTCCAGATAATGATCCAATACCAAGTTGAAAGCTGCAATTAAAATGGAAGGAAGAGATTGTGTGGGAAGGATGGCATATTCAGGATGTGAAAGGACAGCAACAGTGAATACACAGAAGAAGAAAGACTTATGCACAGGGGGCAGGCAAGAGTGAGCACATGGGTAGAATGAGAGTGATTGCATAGAGGATGGTGAGAGTGAGCCCGTGAAAGGGGGTACGAAAGACGGGGTGAGAGAATGCTATTTCCCATTTGCTCTCCCTCTGTTTGTCCCCTGCACTGTCTCCCTTTGTCCCCCTCTCTCCCCTTCCTCTGCACCCTCCCTGTTCCCACCCCCCTCTGGTTGCACCCAACCCCCTCTGACCCCAGGTTTCTTCTTTGTCCCATGCACCCCCTCCTTCGCCTGCTAGCATCCCCATCTCCCCTGCTCATACCCCCCTCCCCTGCACACACCACCATCTCTCTGATCCCCACTCCCTGCTCATACCCTTTCTCTCTGGTCCCCTCCCCCTCCCCCTCCCCCTCCGTCTGTCTCACAGTGGGTGTGATAATAGGTGAGGTAGATGTGAGGACCCAGCAGATTGTAATTGAGATGCCTCAACCCCTGTAATTGTCCAACAGTTAGGAGGTTCTTGCAAACCTTGTGGAAGAGCTGGACTGTTAATCCAGAGATAGCATTCTGGGGACCCGGGTTCAAATCCCACTATGGCAGATGATTTAATTTGAATTCAATAAATATCTGGAATTAAGAATGTAATGATGAACATGAATCCATTGTCGATTGTCGAAAAAAACCTATCTGATTCACCAATTTCCTTTAGGGAAGGAGACTGCCATCTTTACCTGGTCTGGCCTACAAGTGACTGCAGACCCACAGCAATGTGACTGACTCCTAACTGCCCTCCCGGCAATTAGGGATGGGCAATAAATGCTGCCTAGCCAGTGACGCCCTTCATCCTGTAAATGAATTTAAAAAGCATAGAAAAAACCGCAGTAAATAAGCAAAAGAGGGTAAATATAGTAAAAAGCCAAAATTGAATGTGTGTAGTATTCAGAGCAAGTTAAATAAATTAATGGCACAAATTGAGTTCAATGGTTTGATCTCATAGCATCAAAAACAGAAATTGCTAGGAAAATGCAGCGTATCTGGCAACACCTGTTGAGAGAAAGCAGAGTTAACATTTCAGGTTAAGTGACCCTTCTTCAGAACTCCAGTGAGAAGGAATGATTCCCTGAAGAGCATAAGTCAACAATGGGTAACCAAGGAAGTTATAGTTACCATCAAACTGTAAGAAAACAACATACAATGTGGCAAAGATTAGTGGTAATCCATAGAATTGGAAAAGTTTTAGAAACAAAAGACAGACAAAATGTTAAAGAGGCAGAATGTAAATTTTTCAATGTAAACTTGCAAGTAATATCATGATGGATGGCAAGAGATTCTTTGAATATTTAAAATGGAAGAGAAAAGCTGAATTAAAAGCCGATATTCCCCTTGGAGATCAAGGCTGGGAAAATTATAATGGCAACCAGAAAATAGCTGAGGAATGGCATTTTGCATCAATCTTCACAATTAAAGTCACTAATAGCCTTCAGAAATGACTAAATAACCAAGGTGCAACAGAAGGAAAGGAAACAAATACAGTAACTGTCACGAGAGAGAAAGTACTAGGGAAACTAATGTGGCTACAGACCAATAAGTCCCCTTAACCTGATGGGATTCATCCTAAAATGTAGTGACAGAGATAGTGGATACACTGAACAAAGAACAAAGAAAATTACAGCACAGGAACAGGCCCTTCAGCCCTCCAAGCCTGCGCCGATCGAGATCCTCTGTCTAAACCTGTCATCTATTTTCTAAGGGTCTGTGCTCCTTTGCTCCCTGTCCATCCATGTACCTGTCCAGATACATCTTAAAAGACACTAACGTGTCTGCGTCTACCACCTCCGCTGGCAACGTGTTTCCAGGCACCCACCACCCTCTGCGTAAAGAACTTTCCACGCATATCTCCCGTAAACTTTCCTCCTCTCACTTTGAACTCATGACCCCTAGTAATTGAGTCCCCCACTCTGGGGAAAAGCTTCTTGCTATCCACCCTGTCCATTCCTCTCATGATTTTGTAGACCTCAATCAGGTCCCCCCTCAACCTATGTCTATCTAACGTAAATAATCCTAATCTACTCAAACTTTCTTCATAGCTAGCGCCCTCCATGCCAGGCAACATCCTGGTGAACCTCCTCTGCACCCTCTCCAAAGCATCCACATCCTTTTGGTAATGTGGCGACCAGAACTGTACGCAGTACTCTAAATGTGGCCGAACCAAAGTCTTATACAGCTGTAACGTGACTTGCCAACTCTTGTACTCAATACCCCGTCTGATGAAGGAAAGCATGCCGTATGCCTTCTTGACCACTCTATTGACCTGCGTTGCCACCTTCAGGGAACAATGGACCTGAACACCCAGATCTCTCTGTGCATCAATTTTCCCCAGGACTTTTCCATTTACTGTATAGTTTGCTGTTGAATTAGATCTTCCAAAATGCATCACCTCGCATTTGCCTGGGTTGAACTCCACTGGTAGTAATCTTCCAAGAATCCTCAGATTCTGGAAAAGTCTCAGAGGTCTGAATATAGCATCTTTATTTATAAAGGCATAGAGACAAATAAATTAACTATAGGCCAAAAAGCTTAATACCTGTTACTGAGAAACTGTTAGGGTCAGTTATAAAGGATATAATAGAACTACAGATATGATCAAGCAGAGTCAGCATGGCTTCAGAAAGTGGAAATCGTACCTAACTTTCAAAAGATTTCTTTGAGGAGATAACAAGGAAAGATAAAGGGAAAGCAATGAATATAATATATTTGGTTTTCAGAAGGTGTTTGATAAGGTACGACATTAGCTACTTACTGTAACAAAGTTTGCAGATGGCACAAAGTAGGTGGAAAGGCAAGTGGTGAGGATAACACAATCTGCAGTGGGGATATTGGCAAGTTAAGTGAGCAGACAAAAACTAGGCATGTAGAATATAATGTAGGAAAATGTGAGGTGATGCTTTTGATATGAAGGTTAGAGAGGCTGAATATTATTTAAATGGCAAAGGGTAGAAAGTTTTGGCATTGTGGGATGTGAGAGTCTTCACACAAATTACACAAGGCTAGCATATAGGTTCAGCAGGTGATAAGAAGGAAAATTAAACATATAAATAAGGAATTTTTGCTGAAACTACACAAACTGCAGTTCGATACTGTGAACAGTTTTGATCCCCTCATTTAAGGAAAGATATACTGGTATTGGAGGCAGAGATAAAAGGTACTGCAGATGCTGGAGAATCCAAGATAACAAGCATGGGGCTGGATGAACACAGCAGGTCAAGCAGCATCATAGGAGCAGGAAAACTTGACGTTTCGGGCCTAAACCCTTCATCAGAAATGGGGGAGGGGAAGAGGGTTCTGAAATAAATAGGGAGAGAGGGGGAGGCGGATAGAGGAGAGGATAGGTGGAGAGGAGGCAGACAAGTCGAAGAGGCGGGGATGGAGC
>JAHRHZ010000140.1:54126114-54137399 GCA_024137785.1 Ginglymostoma cirratum | reverse complement strand
ATGATTTGCTGTTCCTGCAGCCTTCGGGTGGCATCACTGTGGCATTGGAGGAGGCCAAGGATGGACATGTCATCTGAGGAATGGGAGGGGGAGTTGAAATGGTTTGCGACTGGGAGGTGCAGTTGTTTGTTGCGAACTGAGCGCAGGCGTTCTGCAAAGCGGTCCCCAAGCCTCCGCTTGGTTTCCCCGATGTAGAGGAGGCCACAACGGGTACAGCGGATGCAGTATACCACATTGGCAGATGTGCAGGTGAACCTCTGCCTGATGTGGAAAGTCTTCTTGGGGTCTGGGATTGGGGTGAGGGAGGAGGTGTGGGGGCAGGTGTAGCACTTCCTGCGGTTACAAGGAAAAGTGCCAGGTGTGGTGGGGCTGGAGGGGAGTGTGGAGCGGACAAGGGAGTCGCGGAGGGAGTGGTCCCTCCGGAAGGCAGATAAGGGTGGGGAGGGAAAGATGTCTTGGGTGGTGGGGTCTGACTGCAGATGGCGGAAGTGTCGGAGGATGATGCGTTGGATGACGAAGTGTCCCAGGCCCCAAGAAGACTTTCCACATCAGGCAGAGGTTCACCTGCACATCTGCCAATGTGGTATACTGCATCCGCTGTACCCGTTGTGGCTTCCTCTACATCGGGGAAACCAAGCGGAGGCTTGGGGACCGCTTTGCAGAACGCCTGCGCTCAGTTCGCAACAAACAACTGCACCTCCCAGTCGCGAACCATTTCAACTCCCCCTCCCATTCCTCAGATGACATGTCCATCCTTGGCCTCCTCCAATGCCACAGTGATGCCACCCGAAGGCTGCAGGAACAGCAAATCATATTCAGCCTGGGAACCCTGCAGCCCAATGGCATCAATGTGGATTTCACAAGCTTCAAAATCTCCCCTCCCCCAACCGCATCCCAAAACCAGCCCAGCTCATCTCCACCTCCCTAACCGGTTTTTCCTCTCACCCCAAGCCACACCCCCATCTCCTATCTACTAACATCATCCCGCCCCCTTGACCTGTCCGTCCTCCCTGGACTGACCTATCTCCTCCCTCCCCCCCCCTACCTACACTCACCTTTACTGGCTCCATCCCCGCCTCTTCGACTTGTCCGCCTCCTCTCCACCTATCCTCTCCTCTATCCATCCTCTATCCGCCTCCCCCTCTCTCCCTATTTATTTCAGAACCCTCTTCCCCTCCCCCATTTCTGATGAAGGGTTTAGGCCCGAAACATCAAGTTTTCCTGCTCCTATGATGCTGCTTGACCTGCTGTGTTCATCCAGCCCCATGCTTGTTATCTGGTATTGGAGGCAGTCCAGAGATGGTTCACTAGGTTAATCCTGGTATGGAGGGACTGTCTTTTTGAGGAGAGTTTGAGTAGGTTGGGCCTGTTCTCACTGGTATTTAGGAGAATCAGAGATGATCTTATTGAAGACTCTGAGGTGACTGGATAGGGTAGATTCAGAAAGGTTGTTTCCCTTTGGTGAGTCTAGGACCACAGGGCATAATCTCAGAATAAGGGGTTGCACATTTAAGATGAGGAATTTCTTCTCTGAGGTTAATGCGTCTATGGAGTTATTTACCTTTACAATGCTGTTGATGGTGGGTTATAAAGTATGTTAAGGCTAAGAAAGACAGATTTTTAACCAGTATTAGAATCAATTTCTCTAATTCTCGCTCCCACCCTTCTCTTTCTTTTGATCTCCTCCACTCTCTGCCATTCACTCCCCCCACCTCCCTCCATCCCCTGCTCCCTCCTCCTCTATCTCAATACCCTGCCTCCTCCATCACCCGCTCCCTCCTCTATATCACATGAAATACAGGTAAAACTAGCCATTTGGATACAGAGATAAAAAGTACTGCAGATGCTGGAGAATCCGAGATAACAAGGCGTGGGGCTGGATGAACACTGCAGGCCAAGCAGCATCATAGGAGCAGGAAAACTTGACGTTTCGGGCCCAGACCCTTCATCAGAAATGGCGGAGGGGAAGAGGGTTCTGAAATAAATAGGAGAACTGGCTCGAAGGTAGGAGAGGTGGTGGTAGAGGATTGTTTTTCAGACTGAGACCTGTGAACAGCGGTGTGGCACATGGATCGGTGCTGGTCAACTGCTTTTTGTCGTTTATATAAATGATTTGGATGTTAACATAGGAGGTGTGGTTAGTTGGTTTACCGATGACACCAAAATTGGTGGTGTAGAGGATAGCCAAGAAGGTTACCTCAGACCGAGGAATGGCAGATGGAATTTAATTTACATAAGTATGGGGTGCTGCATTTTGGAAAGGCAAATCAGGGCAGGACTTATACAATGGTAAGGTCCTCAGAAGTGTTGCTGAACAAAGAGACCTTGGAATGCAGAGTCACAGGTGGTCAGGATAGTGAAGGAGGCATTTTGTATTCTTGCCTTTATTGGTCAGTGCATTGAGTATAAGAGTTGGGAGAGTCATGTTGCAACTGTACAGGACATTGGTTAGGCCACTTTTGGAATACTGCATTCAGTTTTGGTCTCTCTGCTGTAGGAAGGATGTCGTGAAACTTGAAAGGGTTCAGAAAAGATTTACAATTAAAATCATGAGGGGCATAGATAGGGTGATTAGCCAAGGTCTTCTCCCCGGGCTAGCAGAGTCTAAAACTAGAGGGCATTGGTTTATGGTGAGAGGGGAAGTATTTAAAAGGGACCTAAGGGGCGACTTTTTCACACAGAGGGTGGTGTATGTATGGAATAAGCTGCCAGAGTAAGTGGTGGAGGCTGGTACCATTAGAGATTTAAAAGGTGTCAGATGGGTACATGAATTAGGAGGATTTAGAGGGATATGGGTCAAATGCTGGCAAATAGTACTAGATATCTGGTCGGCATAGACCAGTTGCACCAGAGGGTATGTTTCCATGCTATACAGCTCTATAATTCTATTTCCATCACCTGCTCCCTCCTCCTCCTCCTGGTCTCTACTCCCTCCTCCCTCCTCTTCTGCACCCCTTCCAATCCCTCTCTCTAGAAGCTTCTTCCTCCTGCTCTGTGACCCCTGCTTCTCTCTCTCCCGGTCTCTCTCCCCGTCTCTCTCTCTCTTTCTCTCTCTTTCTCTCACCCCTTCCTCCCTCTATCCTTCCCTCTCTTCTCCACTCCCACCCTGTCTCTCCCTCCATCCCATGCTCACTTTCTATCCCCAACCCCACATCCTCTCTGCCGTCCTCTCCCTCCGTCTACATCCCCTGCTGCATTTTCCCTCTCTCTGCTCTCACTTCCTCTCTGTCTTTGTCCCCACTCCTGCCTTTTCTGTAGCCCACTCTCTGTCCCTTCTCTGTGCCCCCTTTTCTATCTCCGTCCAGTTTATTCCAAAACACAAGTTTTTGGAGCTTACTCCTCCTTCAGGTGTTATTGAGAGAGGTCGTATGAGACGCAGAATTTATGAGTAAAAGATCAAAGGGCCACACCAGTTATGAGGATGTACTGAACAAACCTAAGATGCTGTTAAATCTTTAATCAGTTAGAAGGTTTTAATTGATTACTACGTGTAAGTAGATCCCCAAATTCCTTTGAAGTCATTGTCCTGAGAAAACTGAAGATTTTATTAGTGTAAAGAGGAGGTGACATTTTAGGTCAGACAATGAATGTTTGGTGTTGTTTAGAATCTGTTTGTATTTTGGTTTGGAGTCAGACTGGTTTTATTTCTAAAGTAGGAATTTA
The DNA here is from genome assembly GCA_024137785.1 of Ginglymostoma cirratum. NCBI lineage: Eukaryota > Metazoa > Chordata > Chondrichthyes > Orectolobiformes > Ginglymostomatidae > Ginglymostoma > Ginglymostoma cirratum. The sequence continues at coordinate 54,133,736 of JAHRHZ010000140.1, read as the reverse complement.
TAAAACACCACATTGACTGACTGTCTATAAATTGTGTGCTTTTTGAACAAAATAGAATGTATCCACAAATACAAATTCACCGCATGGATTTGTGTGTGCGTGTGCGTGTGCGTGTGTGTCTGTCTGTCTGTGTGTATGTATATGTGAGTGAGAGAGAGAGTGTATAGCCTGGTGGGGTCACCTGTAGCGTGACATGTATCCCAGTTGAGGCTATCAGCCTCCGCTCGGCAACTCTGCGTTGTTTTTGTCCCAATGTCCGCCTTGGTGAACTTTTACCTGAAGATCCAAAGCCAAATGTACTTGCCTGCTGAAGTGTTCCCTGACTGGAAGGGAACATCCCTGTCTGGCGATTGTTGCGTGGTGTCCATTCATCCGTTGTCGTAATATCTGCATGGTTTTGCCAATGCCTCGGGGGATCCTTACCTGCAGCGTACAAGGTAGACAATTGTAGGGGGTCTTTTCAACCTCTAAAAGACACACCACGAAGACAAGAGTCTTGCTTCAGCGGTAGCACTTCTTTATTCAAGCTTGCAATTGATTATAGCAGGGAGAGCTCCAAGACACCGTCTCACAGGATGGTCAGGGAGGCTCTGATTAAACAAGCTAAAACAAACTGCAATTGTACTGTGTTTTAGCAAGGCAAGGTCATTACTTAGACAACCAGACATACATTAATTGAAGCGGAATGCAGTGAAGATAAGAGTGTGCAGATGCTGTGAGTCCTAGATTTTTGCTATCTGTCCTATGTTACATCTCAGGCTAGGGAAAGGCAGGTTGCAGTTGCAGCATAGAACATAGAACAGTACAGGCCCTTCAGCCCACAATGTTGTGCTGAACTTTTACCCTAAACCTAAGGTCTATCTAACCTCCATGCCTACCTTATACTATCATTCGTATGCCTATCTAATAGCCGCTTAAATGCCCCTAATGAGGCCGACTCCACTACATTCTCCGGTAATGCATTCCACGCCCCGTCCTCTCTCTGAGTAAAGAACCCACCTATAACGTCTCCCCTATATCTACCTCCACTCACTTTAAAACAATGCCTCCTCGTAATAGCTACCTCCACTCTAGGAAAAAGTCTCTGGCTGTCCACTCTATACCTCTGATCATTTTGTACACCTCAATGAAGTCATCTCTCGTCCTTCACGTTCTAAAGAGAAAAGCCCTAGCTCTCTCAGCTTTTGCTCGTAAGACGTTTCCCTCCATTTCAGGCAACATCCTGGTAAATCTGCTCTGCACCTTTTCCAACACTTCCACATCTTTCATTTAATGAGGCAGCCAGAACTGGACACAATACTCCAGATGTGGCCGAATCAGGCTTTTGTATAGCTGGAGCAAAACTTCACAGCTCTTGAATTCAATTCCCCTATAAATGAAAGCTAACACAGCATGCGCCTTCTTAACAACTCTATTCACCTGGGTCGCAGCTTTCAGGGAATCGTGGACATGAACCCCAAGATCCCTCTGCTCCTCCACACCGCCAAGAATTGTTCCATTAACCCTGTATTCTGCTTTCAAGTTTGTCCTTCCAAAATGAATCACCTCACACTTTTCAGGGTTAAACTCCATCTGCCACTTCTCAGCCCAGCTCTGCATCCTATCAATGTCCCTTTGTAACCTAGAACAGCCCTCCGCCATATCCACAACTCGACCCACCTTTGTATCGTCCGCGAACTCACTAATCCACCCTTCCACTCCTACATCCAAATCATTCACAAAAATCACAAATAGAAGAGGACCCAGAACATAGAACAGTACAGGCCCACCACTCGTAACTGAGCACCATGTTGAATATTTTCAATCCATTACCACCCTTTGTCTTATAAGGGTCAGCCAATTCTGAATCCAATCTGCCACATTTCCCCCTGTCCCATGCCTCCTTACTTTCTGCATGAGCCTACCATGGGGAACCTTATCAAACTCCTTACTTAAATCCATGTATACCACATCCACTGCTCTACCTTCATCCACGTGTTTGGTCACCTCTTCAAAGAATTCAATAAGGTTTGTGAGGCATGATCTACCCCTCACAAATCCATGCTGACTACCACGAATCAAACTGTGCCTTTCCAAGTGATCATAAATCCTATCTCTCAGAGCCCTTTCCAATAATTTGCCCACCACTGAAGTAAGACTAACTGGCCTGTAATTTCCGGGGTTATAACTATTCCCTTTTTTGAACTTGGGAATGATGTTTGCCACTTTCCAATCTTCCCGCACTGTACCCATGGACAGTGAGGATGAAAAGATCATTGCCAAAGGCCCTACGATCTCTTTCCTCACTTTCCATAGAATCCTTGGATGAATCCCATCAGGCCCGGGGGACTTATCTATCTTCAAGTTCCTCAAAATTCCTAGTACATCTTCCTTACTAACATCAACCTCCTGGAGCCTACCAGCCTGTTTCACAGTGTCCTCCCCTACAACTAGGTCCCTCTCAGTTGTGAATACCGAAGAAAAGGACCTCTCCTATCTCTTTAGGCTCCATGCACAAATTCCCTTTACAATCCTTGATCAGCCCTACCCTTTCTCTGGTCATTCTCTTATTCCTCACGTACGCGTAAAAAGCCTTGGAGTTTTCCTTAATCCTATCTGCCAAGGTTTTTTCATTCCTCCTTATAGTTCTCTTAAGCCCTTTCTTCAGCTCCTTCTTGGTGAACTTGTATCCCTCGAGAGCCTTTTCTGATCCTTGTTTCCTCAACCTTATATAAGTATCCTTCTTTCTCTTAACTAGTCGTTCGACCTCTCTCGAGAACTAAGGTTCCCTATATCGACCGCATCTTCCCTGCCTGCTAGGGACAAACATATCGATCACACACAGTATGCATTCCCTAAACAATCTCCACATTTCAGTAGTGCTCTTCCCTGACAGCATCTGTTCCCATTTTATGTTACCCAGTTCTTGCCTAACAGAATTGTAATTACCCTTCCCCCAATTATAAACCTTACCTTGCTGTATGTACCTATCCTTTTCCATGACTATTGAAAAAGTAACAGAGTTATGATCACTACTGCCAAAATGTTCTCCCACCAACAGGTCCAACGCTTGGCCCGGTTCATTGCCAAGCACCAAATCCAAAGTGGCCTCTCCTCGTGTTGGTCTATATACATACTGTGTCAGGAATCCTTCCTGAACGCACTGGACAAAATCCGCTCCATTTGAACTATTAAAACTAAAAAGTTTCCAATCAATATTTGGAAAGTTGAAGTCACCCATGACTACAACCCTGTGACTTCTACACCTTTCCAGTATCTGCTTCCCAGTCCGCTCCTGAGCAATGTGTACTGTTTCATAAAGCTAAAGTTTCTCTACTTCATGCTCCTAGTCATGTATTATTTTAACTCATTTCTGCTCAGCTTAAATTAAACAGTCTCAACATATAAGTATTCTACAATTCCCTGTCCTGTGGTTACTAACCATCAAGTCCTGGGTTCTGAGTGAGAACAAAGCAGTCTTTACATTTTAATTACTAGAGTGATGTCTTCATCTTCCATCCTTCCCCTAGGATAACCTGACTACGTGTTTGTGTTTAGTGTCATAGGGGTTTGTGGCTGGGTGGTGGCAAGGGGTTCCTTCAGTCCCCCCTTTTGGCCGGTGGCCACATGCACCACGAGACATTTATGGTATCATATTGTCTGGGGTGCTCTTGCAGTGTGCCCTGACGGTCTTGGGTATTCGACTCGTTTCAAGAGGGGTTCTAGTTCTTCGCGTCTCCTTTGCTTACGCAGGATTCTTCTAAGGCGACAAGTGTAAATCAATAACATCAAGAGTGTGGGACACTGTGCAATGACCACCATGTGTGAGGCAATCCGGATCCAAGGGTGGATCTAGACATTCATCCCCCAGTTCCAGATACGGGTAAATATATTAGTCTGCCTGAGAACCTTGCTTGTTTCATCGATGTTGTGTTCATCTTGATTTTGCTGCTTGGGGAACTCTTCTATGATGTTGTGTTTGACCTGTATTAGTTGTTGCCAGTTTTCATGGATTGGAGGGAGTTCGGGTGGCATCTCATCCAGTAACTATCAGTACTGTCAGTAGACCAGGTAAGGTTCAGACTTGCCACAAAGGATATCTGTAGGATGTCCCTCCATTTACTCAATGTTTGTTCAGTTCTCATTCCAATCTGGAGGGTCTTCAAAAATAGGTCATTAGCTTGTTTAGTCAATTTAGTAGTCTGTAAATTGTTATGTCCACCTTGGAGGAGCAAAGTCTTTAGATTGGCACTGGGGGTCTTGATTTCTTCTGGGAGAGTAGCTTCACCTGCAGCATTCACTGCTGCCATGCAGAATGCAGCCTCAGCCCCTGCCTGTGCATCAATGTCTTGCTTGTGCCAATGGCTCTTGACAAATCGGTGAATGTTTCTCAACCGTAGCTGGGGTGATCCCCCGGCATCCTCGGTGAAGAGGAGCTTAAAGGCTTCGAATATGGATTGAGGGCAGGTGTTGGGCAGCTGTGGTGAGGGATGGATGATAAGTCTTACATTTTTCCAGGTGGGAGTTTGTAACAGTACACCCCAAGGGTGTAACAAGATTGATGTGTTGAGTGGTGTCTGGGTATCACTACATGTGAGGGGTTTTGTTGGTAGTGGTCATGCGGTGGGGGGTATGGGTGTAGTAGGTTGTGTCCCATTCCTTAAGGGGTAGGAAGTGTGTGCCCTGCAACTATGTCTGGGGTTTGTTTATGTCTGAGGAGTCGTTGGGTCTGGCATTGCCAGCACGTAAGGCTACAAATTGTTACTGTCAGTACTAAACCATTTGGATTTCTCTTTGCCTAATGTCTTATTTTTCCATATAATAGCATTGTCAAGTCCCAAGGTCAGGTCTGTATAAAATCATACAATAAGCCCAAGTCCTGTCTGCTGTTGGGTCTTCTGCACAAAACAGGAACAATGCCTGGTTCTGACCAATCCTCATTATAATAAACGCGCAAAGCTGTTCCCCCACTTCGAGCTGTAAGAGGTTCAGAGTTCAATACTTAATAATAAGAGTTGGTCCCATTCAAACACCTGAGTGATGGTTGTCCAGAGACACAAGTTGAGTCCAAAATTTCAGTAGGCTGCAACCATAAGATACCATCGCTACAGTCATCTTGGGCCCCCGAGTAGTAGAGTTCAGAGACTGTATCCCATCTGGTGGTCTTGTTATCAGTGCAGGGCTCAGCTTGTTGATACTCGCCAAGACGTTGGAGCTCAACAATGGCAGAGGTGGCCACAATCCATAGGAGGTTGCTCAAGCATCTGCAATATATAAAGCCAATATTGGGGGAATACAAGGCCTTGTCCCAAGTAGTGGTTAGTATACATTGGTCATAGCTTCCATAATGCATTTTCAGTTGTGAAGCGTGGCCCCACTTCCCTATGCTGGCTTCATTTACAAGGATCCCAATACTCCCTGTTATAATTACCTCATGTGGCCCTGACTATTTAGGGGTTAATGCTCCCTTGGCAGGGAAGATCTTTACCAGGAGCCGGTCTCTTGGTTTAATGGGAGGTGTAGCCATGTCTTGGGAGTCTTATTCCCAGTCATGTACTTGCTGTCGGATGCGAGCTTGCTCTATAGTATTGTCTAGGTTTTCACACAACTCTCTCGTAATTCCACAGATTTTTCTTTTAGTATTCATTAGCTCTGATCCTCCCATGATCAGATCTTGGCGCAGTTTCATAGCCTATCCTGTCATTAATTCAAATGGGGTGAGTCTGGTCACCTGGTGTGCTGATGTCCTCATAGACATCAGACGTGCGGGTAATACCGTTGCCCATCTATTACCCTTGCCCTCAGGCCTTAGTAAAGGCTTGTTTCAGGGTTCGGTTGGTTCTTTCAACTAATCCTGAACTCTGGGGATGGTAGGGTGTGTGGAATCTCTGAGCGATCCCCAACATTTTTCAAGCTTCTGTTATATATTTCCTGGTAAAATGTGGTCCCTGGTCTGAGTCTAATTGCTGAGGGACGCCCCATTGGGGTATTATTTCAGTGGCTAAAAGGCAGGCCACGGTTTCAGCTGTACAGTCCCGGGTGGGGTAGGCTTCTACCCATCTAGTGAATTGGTCGATTATTACCAGGCAGTATAGTTTCCCCTGGCTCTGAGGTAACGGTCCTATAAAGTACATCTGCACTTTTTCCCAGGGACCTTTTGGTTGCAGCTGTCTTCCCATTTTTATTTTACAGTGCTTTTCAGGTTCTGTTTGGCCACATTGGATACACCGTTGACAGTATTTAGCTGTGCCCCTTCGTATCCCTGGCCACCACCAGTGTTTTAAGAGTTGGGTCAACATTCTCTCACGGCTGTTGTACGCAGTTCCGTGATGGACCTCTAACAATATGTTTTGGATGCAGTGGGGAGCTATAACTTTACTTTCCCCTTTGTATGGTATCCTCCAGACTCCGTCCAGCCCGGGTTGTGCCCCTAATCGGGTCCATTCCTGTTGTTCTGCTGTAGTCATGGTCTGATGTCTGTCGGCTATGTTATATGTATCAAACGTGGGGTCCCTTCAGAACGTCCTGCATCCATACAGGCCCGGACAGTGGTCATCATCATCGTGATGTTCGTATTTGGCCCATTCAGTATCAATATCCCAGTCATTGTCCTCTATTAGCTCCCATGACCCAGATGGCTGCGGTTTTGCGCAGTCAGAGGTAGGTGGGGCTGATGGTACTTAGGGCAGAGGCAGGCTAAAAAATATGCCTTTTGATGTGTTTTTGGCCTCTTTTTGTAGTTGTTTCATAGCAAGTACTTGTTTTTCATTCTGGGAGTTGTTTACCCCCCGTTTGTATAATGCGGCTATAATTATTAACCCCTTCTTTGCTCTATCTTTCCTTTGTCCTAGCTACCATGCTTCTTGCTTGCTGGCGGTTCGGTGCTCATTCCATCCATTCTTATTCATGTTTGTGATCAATTTCTTATTAGCCTCATATACTGTTTGCAGGATGGATCCTTCAAGACCCCATCCTCCTTCGCCGCTAGCCATGACCTGTTGTTAGGTAAGTCAGTCTACCTATGCTGATCTGGTAGTCCAGGTCTGTTTCCTTGCCTATTAAGGGTTAGTCCGTCAACCTCTTAATAACTCTGTTCCTGCCTATTAAGGGTCCGTCCGACGACCTCTTAATACCTGCGCGCTTATAACCCGGGGGTTATCCGTCCATCAAGAATCTTCTACCTCCCAGGACTCCCCACGGCTGAGTATGTTCAGTTGGGTGCTGGAATTTACAGGGGCAATACCAGAGATACTTCTATTCTAACCCAAGAGGGTGGTGAAATAATGTACTCACCCCAATAGTAGACGCATCTTGGTGGGCTCAGACGGAGCACACTGCTCGCAACGCCAGTCTGTAGGGGGTCTTTTCGAACTCTAAAAGACACACCACGAGGACGAGAGTCTTGCTTCAGCGGTAGCACTTCTTTATTCAAGCTTGCAATCGATTACAGGAGGGAGAGCTCCAAGACACAGTCTCACAGGACGGTCGGGGAGGCTCTGATTAAACAAGCTAAAACAAACTGCAATTGTGCTGTGTTTTAGCAAGGCAAGGTCATTATTTAACCAACCAGACTTACATTAATTGAAGCGGAATGCGGTGAAGATAAGAGTGTGCAGATGCTGTGAGTCCTAGATTTTTGCTAT